>CAUYRT010003947.1:0-18833 GCA_963574885.1 Lepilemur ruficaudatus | reverse complement strand
GTTGGCCAATTAATTTCTTTCTATTTTTAGTAGAGACGGGGTCTCGCTCTTGCTCAGGCTGGTTTTGAACTCCTGACCTTGAGCAATCCACCCGCCTCGGCCTCCCAGAGTGCTAGGATTACAGGCGTGAGCCACCGCGCCTGGCCTGTCCAGCTAATTTCTTTCTATTTTTTTAGTAGACACTGGGTCTCGCCCTTGCTCAGGCTGGTCTCGAACTCCGGCGCTCAAACGATCCTCCTGCCTCGGCCTCCCAGAGTGCTAGGATTACGGGCGTGAGCCACCACACCACCCGGCCTGTGGTTTTATTTCTTAAAAGCCCTCATGTGTTAGAGGGTTAGAGGGACTCCTCGAGTCCTTTAATAATTCACAGGTCGGACGGAATGATGGCTGGCATTTTCTTTAAAATATTTCAAAAGAAAAAATAGTGGGACAGCAACAACGAACAAAGGCAAAATGTTGATAATCCCTGAAGCTGGGTTCATCATACCCTCCTCTCTAATTTTGTGTCTGATTGAAATTTTCCACTAAAAAGGAATTTTCTATTAACCTTTTCAATAAAAACTGCAAATCAAAGCAAAACTCTAAGTTCTGCTGCTGAGAGAATTGCAGCAAGTTAAGGAGACTATGAACATTCTCACTTCCTCTAGCCTGTTCAGCGTCGTAAAAGTGTCCTTGACAATGTCATTTCTCTAAAAGTCTTGTAAGCCCCACAGGCTACAGAACTGTTGCTATGCCTGGGGAAACTAACCTGTACCCTCTAGTAAGTCTGTAACTTTGGTTAGTTGCCATACTGGATAATATTTGCATTGATGCCTCTGTTTTTCTGGAAGAAATACTTGGAAATTTCTTTTGTTAAGTTAGAAGAGGATATCACACTTCCCTCTTTTCCTACGTATATGAGGAAAAGAAAAGCTTCAAGTCAGTCGGATTTCTTGTTGGAACAAATTTTGAGCGTTCTGACTCATTTAATTTAATAAGGATCGTGTTGGGTTCCCCTGGCCACAGTGACTGCGTCGGGGGTGGGCAAGTGGCTTGAGCCACACCAAGTGGAAGGATCTCGTTACTTTGGGGCTGAGGGGTGTCGCGTGGGAAAGATCTTTCCCACTGGATGTGGGCCTGGGAAGATGCAGCCCCTGCAGTCTTCAGCTCCAGAGGACAGAAGGGTTTTGAGCATAAGGTCAATATGGAAGAATCAGGTCCAAGAAATAGAGAAACTCCGTCTTGGTGACACTGTTTGAAATCCTGGGTCCAGCTGAGCCTGAAGTCCTAAATTTTTTCAGTTCCCAGCAAGTTTCTTTTTCCACTTCTGGCAGATTGCTAGGTAAGCTCCCAAATCCACTTCCCCCGTATTTTTTGGTGATTGAGTTTAACTGGGCATGTGCCACCCAGACTCTCTTGCAGTTGGATGAAGCCAAGTGACTCATTCCTCACTAATGGAACGTGAGTGGAAGTGAAACCTGCTTAAAAAAAACTGTCTTGCCTGACACTTCTCTGTCCCTCTCCCACTGGCTGGAATATGGACGTGGGTGTGACCCACCTGTGATCATACAGAGGTCAATGCCCAGGGCCTAGGGGGTCCCTCACCTCTGGACTGTCCCGAGAATGAGCAACAGTGTCTGCTCACCCATTCCCTTTGGGGGGCTCTTTGTTACAGCATCTAAATCTGAACCCTGACCAACACAGGGCTGCAGAGAGCTGACAGGGGGAGGATCTGGGGTCCCCGGGAGCAGTCTGGAAGGCAGTGGGGGACAGAGAGGAGAATGTGGGATGGGGTCACCATGGAGAAATCCCCATGGGTGAAAAACAAGCATAAACAGGGTTCTGTTAGGCAGTGATGGAGATGTTTTGGAACCAGATAACGGTGGTGGTAGCACAGTGTTGTGAATGAACTGGATGCCACCAAATCGTTGACTTTCAAATGGCGAAAATTGTGAATTTCTCCTCAAAGAATTAAAAAAAGAAGGAACAAGAATAAGGCTACCTGAAGTTGAAATTGAACTTGTTTTCCTTCCTGCAATGTAAACCCCTTCTCTGCCTCCAGATCTCTTCGGCAGAGCCCAAATCCACCAACCACGCATCCCCTGTGGGTGTGCTTGGGTCAGAAGTTCGTGCAAATTGAACAATGCCGGATAGACTTGGCGCAGAACAGAGACGGCTCGCACAGGATAGGGAGATGGTCCACCAAGCAAATAAATTCAATAGAAACAGGAGTTCAGAGCCAAAGGGGATCAGGAGAACATTAACCCACACAAGGTCCCGGAAATGGTAGGAGGGGCTTTTGACCTGGATGGGAGGTGGTTAAGGCAATCTTATGGGTGTTGTCACTGTGCACAGTTGTTACCTGGGACACAATTAATAACCAGTGTCTTCTCCCTCACCTTGTGGCAAAGCTATCCTGATTTCACCCTGAGCGAACCATCCTTCCTGACTCTTGTCTCAGCTGCCCTCCTCACTAGAGTAGAGCTAATGACCTGTGCTGAGCCCGCTGGCACGTGCTATTAGCTTGGGGCATGTGACCCAAGTGGACCCATGAGGACCAAGGAAATAAATTTCAGAATTTTTTTTAAAAAAAGCTATTTGGGGCCGGGCACGGTGGCTCACACCTGTAATCCTAGCACTTTGGGAGGCCGAGGCGGGCGGATCGCTCAAGGTCAGGAGTTCGAAACCAGCCTGAGCAAGAGTGAGACCCCGTCTCTACTAAAAATAGAAAGAAATTAATTGGACAACTAAAAATATATAGAAAAAATTATCCAGGCATGGTGGCACATGCCTGTAGTCCCAGCTACTCGGGAGGCTGAGGCAGAAGGATCGCTCGAGCCCAGGAGTTTGAGGTTGCTGTGAGCTAGGCTGACGCCATGGCACTCACTCTAGCACGGGCAAGAGAGCGAGACTCTGTCTCAAAAAAAAAAAAAAGCTATTTGGGAAATAGATGCCCCCTTTCTCTGGCCCGGCAGTTGGGATGATATAAACCACTTTGAGAATGGGGCTAATTCAGAAGAAGCGGAGCTGAAAGCTGAAGTCCTCATCTGAGCCCCAAATCAAGCCAGGCCTGAAGCCTGGCCTGTGCCCAGACTTGGCATTTAGGGGCATCTACTACACCCAACTCTGTGCATGACAGCCTGGGTGGATCCTGCCTGCGGCTGCACTGATTCTAACGCGTTCCTGTCATTGTCACTGAAAGCAACAGAACCTTACTTCAGACCCTGGGGGCGGAGGTCTATCACAATTCAGAATTTTCCAGAGTATAGAAGGTAATAGAGCGCATATATACCATTCATTATGGAAGCTATTAACTTATATCATCCCACAATGTTTTTATGCGTAAGTATTAATATTATTCCCATTTTACAGAAGGGAATCTGAGACCAGGCAGGTAAAGTAACTTGCCCGAGGTCACACAGCCAGGAGGCGGGAGAACCAGGATTTGAACCTAGGCCCTCCGGCTGCATGTGTTTTTCCTTCATGCTATCTGCCTCTCATGGGGACTGGCGAGTCTCTAGGGACCCCTTCTGTAGCCCCAGGCCCACCACCTGCCTGCACCACTCACCTCCACAAGAGAGAAGTCCTTGAAGCTGGTGTCACTCATCAGGACATGCTTCTGGTTGGGAATGCCACCCAGGATGAACACAGGTGACTGGTCCACGGTGAACCACAGGGGCCTGGATGAGACGTTCACAAAGTACTGGGGCTTCAGGTTCATGAGCTGCCAGGGAGGGGCAGGGTTTACTTGATGTTCGTGTTCAGTAGCTTGCCGCCCTCTCTCCCACTAGAATGCCAGCTCGGTGAGGACAGGGATTTGCGTCTGTGCCTTCACTGCCGTGTCCCCGTGATGCCACAGTGTGTGCTCAGTTAAGTGCCTGCTGAATGCATGAATGAATGAATGCTCCGTAAGAACATGGACACCGGAGTTAGGCAGACAGTTTCAAGTCACCTCCCACGTGTACATGCAAATGGTTCCATCTCTGTGGGGCCTCAGTTTTCTCCTCTTTAAAATGGGCATGTGAGATATGTCCCTGCAGTATGGTTGAAAACAGAAATGAAATAATGAAATATGAAATGAAATGAAATGGGCATGTGAGTACCTCCCCTCGCAGGGTCACCGTGAAGACTTGACGTGACAGTGCATTTAGTAAGCACTTCGCCCGCAGCCTGGCACGGAGTAAGTGTTCTGTGAATGGGATCTGCCACTTGGTTTGGAAGCAATCAGGGCCCCAGCCCAAGGCCCAGACCGCCGCCTTTAACCCATGTCTCCTCCGCTCCCCACTGCCCGGCCCTCACCTCCTCTCCCACAGTGAAGTGGATGGTGTTGTCTTGCTCTCTCTTCAGGAAGCCGTTGATATTCACCTGGAACCTGGCAGCAGGGGCGGGACAGGCGCAGGTGAGGATCCCAGTTACAGGGGCTCCTGCGACAGCTCATAGCCACCTCCCCCGTTCCACCCCTTGGGTCTCCCCGCTAGGTTCCTTTGGGGATCTGGGGTTAGGAATTCCTCCCAGACCTACCCCCTGCCCCGGCTTGGGCAAAAGTACCTTTTATTTGGAATGAAGGGCCCCAGGCCATTGCTGCGGATGTGCACGCCCATGACCACGCTGCCGTTCTTGATAGGCATGGGCGTGTACCAGCTCATGACACACACCTCCTCCGCCATGCACGGCTCTGCTGGGTGGCAGTGGGCACTGAGGCTGTTGGGGCCTCCCAGTGGCCCCCTCCAGGCCACAGACCACACGGGGATCTCCCTGCAACTCCCCACACCCATTTCTAGGCCATGGGTCCCACCGTGTGGCCCCATCTAGGCCTCTCTGTAACCTGCCCCAGTCATGGGCTGCACTGAGGCCCCCCACAGCCCCACCCCCCTGCCAGGCGTGGCCGCTGCAGACGTCCCCCAGGTCCACCTTTGCTGCGGAAGGGGGCTGCCTCCATCTGGATCTGCAGCTGCTCTATCTTCCAGCGGTAGAAGTTGACTGGGGACTGGAAGGTGACCAGCACCAGGGGCTTTAGCCCCGTCAGGTGGCCCTTACGAACCAGGTCCTCGGAGGGCTGAGGGTGAGATGGCCCCGCAGGTGTGTCCTTAGGATGGCCTCTGGGCAAGCCCCACCTTGAGCCTCCCATTAGTAACCTGTCTTCCTGGGCTGGGTAGGGACAGCATGCTCCACCTTGGGACAGCCGGAGAACAGGGTCTAGGTTTGGGGCTGGGATGGGGTACGGGCCAGGCTAGGAGAGGGGCAGAGGGGTGAGGGGCTGTGGAGGGAGTCGGAGAAACACGAAGGTGGGGAGGGATCTGACACCCAGAACTGCTGGCAGCCTCTCCCCACTCCAAGTGTACCCAGTGCCACCGTCAAGATGGGCTTCCCCCCTGCACGAGACACTCTGCCATCCCTACTGTCAGAGGACAGCCAGGGTCTGGCCCTGGCGGTGAGTCTGACGGGGCAGGTAGATGGAAAGGGACAGAAGGGTGGGAGGACATCCACGGACCGGCTCCCAGAGAGGCAAGATCCTGGCTGGGCGCAGAGGAGGGAAGGCGAGGAAGGACGTTCCACGCGTGTGGAACAGCACGAGCAAAGGCCCAAGGGCTCTCCCGAGAGAAGGCTGCACCAGGACCCCTAAGGGAGGTGCAGGGTGGGCTGTGGGACGGGCAAGGGATGTAACAGGTAGGACTACCTTTGCACGGCCCTTCGTCCTTGGCCTAGGTCCTCTCCATCCTGCCAACTACACCTGTCTCTGGCCCTGCTTCTGGGTTCCCAGTCACGGGGGACCAGGTGCTGTGTGGCGTGGGGACCTTCTCCCAGTCAGGGCAACAATGGCTGCCACCACCCTGGTCCGGTCCCCCCTCATCTCCTGCCTGGGCAACTCGGCAGCCTCCTCACGGCCTGCCTGCTCCTGGCCTCCCTCTCACGTGGCAGGGGGAGCCTGCGAAGGCATGAGGCAGGTCACACCGCTCCACTGCTCAGAGCCTTCTCGTGGCTGCATCTCACTCAGGGTAAAGCCAAGTCCTCACCACAGCCCACGGGTCCCTGAAAATCTTCCCCCACCACCTCCCTGACCTCTGTCCTCCCGCACTCCCTCTGGCTCACGGCGATCCAGCCACACAGGCCTCTCCATGGTTCCTCACATACATTGACCTCTTTCCTACCTCTGGGTCATTGTGCAGGCTGTTCCCGAGGCCTGGAATGCTTTGCCTAGCTCTCCGTACAGTTGCCCCTTTTCATCATTTAGGTCTCTCCTCAAGCGTCTGCAGAGAGAACTTCCCCAACCTCCCCCGCTAAAACAGTGTCCCCTCCTCTCTAACATATGGCCTCATGTTAATTTCCCCAGAAATTATTTTACTGTCTGCTTCTCTGGTAGATTGAATCCACAAGAAAAACCTGACCATTTTGTTCACCATTGTATCTGCCAACATTCATGGAGCACTTTCTATGAACCAGAGGCCATGCTAACTGCTTCACATGTATTTTATCATTTTATGATTGTTAGGGATGAGGAAACGCTTCCACAGACAGGTTAAGTAACTTGCTTGAGGTCACACAGCTATTACGTGGCAGAGCTAGAATCTGAATCCAGCCAGCCTAGCTCCAGAGCCCAAACAACTAACTACCACGCTGTACTTCCTCCAGCTAAATGCTAGTTAATTGCAGATGCAAACCCAGGTCTGCCACCTCCAGAATTTCAGTTCTGGACCACAACCCTCTATTGTCCTCAGAAAGCCTACTTGCACCAACACAATCTAGAAAAACAAGAAAAAAGTTGGAAAACCCAAACTCCGTGATTTGAAAAAGCTACAGCAATCAAGACTGTGTAGTACTGGCATAGTCCAGTACTGTAAGAATAGAATTAAGTCCAGAAATAAACTCTCATGTTTATAGTCATTTGCTTTTTGAAAAAGATGCCAAGACAACTCAATGGAGAAAGAATAATCTTTTCAACAAATGGTACTGGGACAACTAGATATTCACATGTAAAAGTTGGACTCCTACCTCACACCATATATAAGAATGAACTCAAAGCTGGGCATGGCTCATGCCTGTAATCCCAGCACTCTGGGAGGCCAAGGCGGGAGGACTGCTTGAGCTCAGGAGCTTGAAACCAGCCTGAGCAAGAGCAAGACCCCGTCTATACTAAAAATAGAAAAAACTAGCCAGGCGTGGTGGTGCATGCCTGTAGTCCCAGCTACTTGGAAAGCTGAAGCAGAAGGATCACTTGAGCCAGGAATTCAAGGTTACAGTGAGCTATGACTGGGCCACTGCACTCCAGTCTAGGTGACAGGAAAACCCTTTATTTTTTCATTTTTACAGAGACAAGATCTCATTCTGCTGCCCAGGCTGGTCTCAAACTCCTGGCTTCAAGTGATCCTCCTTCCTGCCTCAGCTTCCCAAAGTGCTAAGATTACAGGTGTGAGCCACCCCACCTGGCCTAAATGAATAAATAAAAAGAAGTACTGACACCTGCTACAACATGAATGAGCCTTGAAAGCTTGCCAAATGAAAGAAGTTAGACATAAAAAGCCACATATTATATGATTCCAGCCAGATACGTGAAATGTTCAAAACAGGCAAATTCATAAGGAAAGAGAGTAGATTTGTGGTCTCCAGGGACTGAAGGAAGAGGTGAATGGAATGGGGGTACAAGGTTTGGGGATAAACATGTTCTGGAATGAATAAAATAGTAGCAATGGTTGCACCATTTTATAAATATACTAAAAACTAACTGTACACTTTAAAAATGGTGACTTTCATGGTGAGTTATATTTCAATAAAAAATATGGCCAAAAAAGCTCACTTGAGCATCTATTAAGTGCCTCGTGAGGTGCTGGGAGCTATACACAGATAATCTTGAATCCTTAAAGACCCGGTGTTGGACGGTGCTACCACTATTAATATGTTAGAGATAGGGAAACTGAGGCTCACAGAATGAGCCCACCCATGCTGCACCCACTCACCTGTCCCTCGCAGGAGTAGTTGATCTTCAGGTAGTAAGGGAAGCCCAGGTATTTCTGCAAGGAGAGGTTGGGCAAAATGTCCACAGATCAGTGAGGTGCGGGTTCAGGACCCCTATGATTCGCTTGACCCTGGTCCTCTCACCTCGTCTGGATCGATGGCTGAGTCCACCAGCAAATGGAACACTTTGCCCACTGTATCCACGAGCTCTTGAACAAAGAACCGGTCGCTCGCTCCATTCTCGCCTATTCTGTTAAACTCGTTCAGGACAACCTGCCAGGTGCACTCCTGGATATCCTCAATCGCCCACAGCCTCCACGGAGCCAATAGCGCCACCATCAGCGCCCGCAGGACCCGGACTCTTGGCCACGGAGGCCCAGCACGGGACATGGTTGGGCCGCACACAAGGTAGCTAGAACCTGGAGAACGCGGGGGTTAACACCCGCGCGCAGGATACCTCTCCCGAGCCGACTTCTGAGATCCCACCTGGCTTCTGCGCCTCCCACCATCCCGGTCCTTGGCACTGCCTATGCTTGGGCTGCCGGCCCGGACCTTACACCTGGCCCCACCTCTGCACGGGCTTCTGCTCCCGCCCCTACTCCTGGCCCCGCCCCTGCCCCTGGCACCGCCTCTGTTCCGGCTTCTGGCCCCGCCCCTACACCTGGACCCATCCCTGCTTTTGCTTCTGGCTCCGCCCCTACCCCCCTTGTGGGTCCCACCTCTGCTATGACTTGGTGCCCATCCCCGAGTGATGCTTCTGGCCACGCCCCTGCTCCTGCGCCTCGTTTTGCCCCGCCTCCTCGTCTGTCGCCTTAACTCTGCCCTGCCCTTGCTCCTTGCTCCGCCTGCTCTCTGTCTTCCAGCCCTGCACTTGACCCGCTCTCGGTTTCTGTTTCTCGCTTTGGCAGAGCCCCTCCTATTTCCCCCTGTTCCGCTCTTGTCTGCGATCGCACCCTTGCACTTCCACCTGGCTCCGTACCTACTTCTTGCCCTGCCCCCCAACTTCTCTTCGCACCGCCCCTTTCCCCTCACTTTGACCCTGACCAGGAACCAGGTGGTATACGTCGTCTCGGCCCTCTCCGGGTCCTCGTCCCGGACCTTCTCCACGCCCCGCCCTTTCTCCCGGTCTCTGGCGAGTTGTTCTTCCCGCGCCCGCTCCTCGCCCCGCCCCTTCCTCTGGCCACGCCCCCGCTCCTCGCCCCGCCCCTTGTCGCCAGAGACCCTCTCGTGGCTTCGGGATTTCTGCTCGCTGCTGGCCTTCTCCTCGCCCGTCTCTCTCTCCTTGCCCCGCGTCCTCGCCTCGCCGCGCACCTCCTCGTTCCGCGCTGGCGCTAGCTTCTTAGTCACCCCCTTCTCGATCCTCGCCTTCCTCTCGTGCCGCAACACCTCGCCCCTCCTCTTCTCGGCCCCATTTCCCATGCCCTTGACACCTACCTGCTCGACGCCCCGCCTCCTCTGGCGCTGGCCCTGCCCATCGCCCCGCTTCTCTACCCGCTGCCCGCCCTGCGCCCTGCCCGCGCTCTGCCCCGCGCCGGCCTTCCCCTTTCCCTCTCTGCCGGGCCCCACGGCTCTCACTCAGGTCTTTCCTTGCCTTTCCCCTCCTCGCCTCCCCTTCCCTCCCCCTCCCTAACCCCTCCCCGTCCCCGGCATTTCCCCCGCCCCCCCCGATGGCACCGCCCTCTCCCCGCCCCGCGGTACCAGTCACTTGGTTAAAACCGGTCAACCGTCGCTTGGTCTCGCCAGTCCCGCCCCTCTTGCCCGGTCCCAAAATGGCCGCCCGCACTTCCGCAACGACTTCCGCCTTTGCGGGGGCGCGCCTGCGTCGCGCGCCCGTCGCCACGGTAACGCGCGCCCAGCCGGCGCCCCCGGCTTGCCCGCGGAAACCAGGGGCCCGCGAATTCCGGCACCGAGCGCCGGGGCCCGGCGGTGGCCGGCAGAGGGTGCTGAACACAAAGTTGGCGCTAGGAAGGCCTTCTAGGAGTGCCTGTTGGTTGGTCTGGCAGGCCACACCGTCCCTACTTGTCCTTCTACCCTCAAATTCTACTCCTAACAAAAACTTTGCTGTCCTAGAGACCCTGTGGGTTTGAATAACTCTGCTGCGCTTAACAGGGTCGCCTGCAAGACGCGGGCAAGCGCAGCCATCCCACACAGCTGCGGGAAGTCGGTAAGACATCACGTGAAGATATTAATAGCAGCGGTGTCTGGCACAACTAAATATTTTTCATTCTGGTGCCTGAAAGCTGAGGACTCAGAACATGACTTTTTGTTTTGTTTTGCTTTGATTTTTTGGAGATACGGTCTCCCTATGTCACCCAGGCTGGTCAGTCCCTGACTTTTTTAAATATATATATTTTTTCTTTAAAATAGAGACAGGGTCTCGCTCTTGCTCAGGCTGGTCTTGAACTCCTGACCTCAAGTGATCCTCCTGCCTCGGCCTCCCAGAGTACTAGGATTACAGGCGTGAGCCACTGTGTCCAGCCAGCCCATGACTTTTTGATGAACTGCAAAGCTGACTTGTAACCCAGTGGTTTTCAAACTTGAGCGTGCATTAGACGCCCCTAAAGGGCTAGCTAGTTAAGCCAGGTTGGTGGGCTCCACCCCCAGAGTTTTAATTCAGCAGATCTGGGATGGGGCCAGAGAATTTCTAGCCCATCCCCAGTTTCCAGGGGATGCTGACACTGATGGTCTGGGTACCACACCTTGAGAGTGCTCTAAAACCTTCCATGACTCCCCAGGACCTCAGAAAATCACGCAAACTCCCTCAGTTGGTTTCCAGAGCCCTGCATAATCTCATCCCTGTCCTTCTATCCGGCTCATCTCCCCCCGGCTCCCGGCCCCCGACCCCATGGGCCTCTGTAGTGCACAGCCTAGTTACACAGAGTGGTTTGAACATCCTTGATCAGACATGATCTCTTCTCCAGACCTGTGCACACTCTGCAACCCTACTTTGTCACTGGGCCGACTACTTTCTCTCCTTCACGTCTTGTCTGTGATGCGTGACCAACTCCTGTCCCACCCCTTGACCACTCTAAGCCACGACCAGCTGGGAATGGGTCTTTCCTTCCCACTGGTTCATGGGCTCCATGCCCGCAGGCCCCAGGGCTTTCTCTGACACCTTGTTCCCCAGCCGGGTCCACTACTGCACAGAACAGGTGTTCTTACGTAAGTAGCTGACGGAAGTCTGTCCTTCCCAGCCAAGCCCACCCCACAGGCCTGGGAAGGGTGACTTCACCTGAGGAAGAAGCTCAGCTGCTGTGTACTTGAGCCCTTCCAGACTCACCAGACAGAGTCAGAGCAACTAGGGTCTCCTTCTTGCACCCCTAGCTCAGGAATACACCAGAGGGAGGTGCCTTTGTTAGACCTTGATGTACAAGGTGTGCACCGCGGCACTGTTTCACCAGCAAAAGCCTGGGAAACACCCCCGCATCCATCAGCAGGGGATGCTGAGATGATTTATGGGACATGTGTCCTAGATGAGGCACTGCAGGTATAAAAACAGATATGAGACCTACTTGTGTGTCTCTGGAATGATCTGTGACTCACATGGCGTTGGTGAAACAAGCAAGGTACAAAAATGAGAGTAATAACTGGCCAATATTTTATTAAGGGCCGGACACTGTTTTCAGGGCTTTGCAGGTGTTAAGGTGCTTACTTGTCAAACGAGTCCATGAGGTAGGTGTTGTGACCATCTCTCATCCCATTTTACAAATGAACAAACTGAGGCCCAGGGAAGGGAAATCACTTGCCCAGAGCCACATAGCCGGGGAGTGACAGAGTTCAGATTTATACCCAGGGCCTCTGCCTCCAGAGTCTGCCATCATAACCACGTCACCCCACTGGGTGCCACTTGTGTAGAGTGAAAAATAAATCACGTTGCTGGTACACACACAGAATACGCCTTCGAGGGGACCCGAGACAACTGTCAACACAGCCCGAGTATAGGAGAAAGACTTACTTTCGACTGTACGCTCTTTCGTACCTGTTGAGTTTTTTAGCCTGTGCTTTTTTTTCTTAATGTCTTGAACTGAAAAGGACCTGGTTTCTTTCTCTAGAGGAATTTGGAAGGAGAAGCAATGAAGGGTGGAAGACAGATCACACAGGCCCCTCTCTCGAGAAGATGACAAATACCTGAGGAGTGACGGGAGGAAAGGGCGGCCTCCCCACCCCATGTGTATTTAGCAACACAAAGTTGACAGTGACCTTGGTAAAGAAGGCTGCTAGACAGCAAATATTTCTGGGCTCCGGTGGGAAAAGGTGGCCAACCAGAACCTTGTTCAAATCCCAATTTTACATCTTATGTGCACCCTTGGGCAAGGTGTTTAACATCTCTGGGTCTCCTTTCCTCGTCTATAAAATGTGTAGACTGTATGCAAGGGCTTGGAACAGTGCCCGACACATAGTAAATCCGATATAAGTATTTTCTGTCACGGTTATTAAAATAATCTTGTTTGATCAGCCTTCAAAAAAAAAATCTTGTGTAACTTTTTAGCATGATTTGACAATGTTGAGTTCTCCCTCCATAAAATTCTCTCTTCTATTCCCAATACTCTCACCCTCCTGATCTCCTACTCCTCTCCCACTCCTTTTCTGCCTCCTTTTCTCAGGTATCAGGACATTGGTTGAAGTGTCACTGCTTACGCTAGAAATTATCATGTCTGGTTGTGATGCCTGGACCCGTGGCAGCCACTTTGGGACTATGAGGGGAGCTCACATGGGAGCCAAGCCTTCACTGAGGGTGGCAGAGCAGAGACAGAGGGAACCCGGGGTCACAAGCCCTCCCCACAACTGTGGATAGTATCACTCCCAGAGTGCTCCCTTACTCTGATGACATACAATGTAACAATAATCTTATTGTTTCAGCCTGGGCCAGTCATGATTTTATTACCTGCAGCCAAAATCTCTCCTGATATAATATAAACATAAATTCACACGGGCTCATGACTCACGGCTGGTGTTCTCTCGTCACTTCCTCCCAGGGCTGCCACACCCACCCTCATGGCCTCAGTTCCTCATCTCCTTCTCCAGCCTTAACCACCCCCTGAGCCCCAGCCCGGGGGACCTGTGAACTCTCGATGCCTCCCCCTGGGTGTCCCTTTCGCCCCCACACCCACCATGTTCTAAACTAGCTTTGGCATCTCCCCTTAGAACCGCTCTTCCTCCCAGGTCCCCGTTTCAGGGACAACTGACCATTCTTCACCCCTCCCCAATCTTAAGGCCTGTGGCCTGTCCACTTGGCTCCTACGAATCCTTGTGCCCACCCCGCTCCCCTCCCACGGCCCTGCCCGGCCCCGTCACCTCCTGCTTCACTCCTGCCCCCACCTCCGCCTCTGGTCCATCTCCACTCGGCAACTGGGGGGTTGTCCTGCAGCCCGAACCTGACCGTGACCCTCTCTTCCAAACCCTCCCACGGCTCTCTAGTGTCCTCAGGAAAGAAGCCATGTTCACAAGCGTGTCATTTAAGGACACTGAGATGTACCCATGTCCACCCCTCCACCCTCCTGCCCCCTTCCAATCCACACTCACAGTAAACTGCCTGCCCCAGGCTGATGTCCCACACGCTGTCCCACCTCCTGGCTTCGCACACAGTGGCTTCTGCCCAGCAAGCCCTCCCCATGCCTTTGCTACTCCTCTGTCCTCCAGGCGAGGCTCAAATGCCCCCTCCCTGTGTAACCTCCCAGGACGTGGTAGCGAGGAGCTCAGCCTGGGCAGTGAGGCTCACGCTGACGTCCCAGCTTGGGGGATCTAACAGAAAGTCATTCACTCCTTGCTCTGTGGCTAAGACAAGGGACCTCCCTTCTCTGTGCCTCAGTTTCTCCATCTGTGGAAAGGGGATGATTAACATCCCTCCCTTGTGCGTAAAGTACCCTGAGCAAGGCTTGGCCACAGGAAGCACCACAGAACACGGCAGGCTCTGTGAATCGTCTCTGGACGAAGTACCGTTACGATCGCCACTTTACAGACGAGGACCCGAAGCAGAGAGGCAGAGTGACTGCGAGGGACGCAGGCAGCATGCAGCTGAGTTGGGACTGGGGCCCGACCCAGGCAGGCTGGCTCCAGAGCCCAGTGCAGACATGCAACTAGTGCTCAGTAAAAGGGGACGCCTGTGACAACAGCGTTGGGCTAGCAGCAGCGCCTCCAAGCCACTCAGACCTGGGCTGGCGTCCTGTGTCAGTTTCCCACCTGCCCCGCTGCTCAGGAAGATTCTGTCACCCACCCCAGGGCTCCTCGAACGGGTCCTGCTCTCTGGAGACACTTGAGAAAAACAAATCAGCTACAACTTCTCCCCCTGACTACTCTTCAGATTTCAGATTGTAGTTCAGTTGTTCCTTCCTCCAGGAACCCTCCCTGACCTTCTAGGCGGGACTGGGCACATTCCTTGTGCTTCCCCCACCTCGGCCCTGACCACTCTGCCAGTGTTTCCTCCGTCACACCTGTGATGACTCTACCTCCCCATTTGAAGTCCTGCTCATTTTGGGCCATCACTGTCTGGGGACAGGTCTGTCTACCTCACTGGACTGCTAGCCCCATGGGAGGAGGGTCCAGGGCCAACTCCATCACTGCTGTGTCCCTAGCGCTGTCTCCCACGGGGCCAGCAGAAGCAGGGATTGGGGGATGAGTGAGTATATTCTCTCCACGTGACAGCAGAGGAAGTCAAGGCTCGAGGGAAAGACAGAGAAGGCGCGAGAGCCAGAGGCACAGAGTGTGGCGGAAAATGAGAGAAAGGGAAGGAGGAGAACGAGGTAATGCTGGTGCCCAGGGGAGCGCCCACCCCGCATCCCCGCGGGGCTCTAAAACAGAGGACCGACGGTCGGTGGCCGCGCCTCAGGAACACCTGCCTGCGCACCTGGAGGTTCCTGCGGGATCAGCTCCAGTTGCGTGGGCCCCGCGGTCCCAGGCCAGGTCCACGCGGCCTCACGGCACCTGCCCCAGCTACCTGGGGATGGAGGCGTAGTCGGTGTGGGAGCTGGCACAGAGCTGCTGGCGCGACTCCGGCTGGGGACCCAGAATGTCCACCCGGTCGTCCTCATGCTCCGCGAGGGGGGCAGGGCGCGGGGCGGGCAGCAGGATGAGCTCCGTGAGGCCATGGAGGTCGGACACGCGGCGGAAAGTCTGCAGTAGCAGCACCATGGCCACCAGGCCCAGGAAGAGGTAGACTGCGGAGACGGCGGAGGGGCGGTGGGTCCCCGTGGGGCTCAGATCCTCGGGGCAGGACCCCTTCTGGACCCCTCCGGGGGCGTGGCTGGGACAGGGCCACGTGCTCCTCAAGCCCCGCCCGCAGGTACCCAGCTCACCTGTGACCAGCACCTTGTAGAGGGCCCGGTGGGGCTGGTCGGGGGCCTCGCCAGGCACGTAGTCGCCCAGGCCGACGGTGGACAGCGAGATGAAGCAGAAGTAGAAAGCGTCCAGGAAGCTCCAGGCCTCCTCGAGGTGGGCGAAGATCGCGGCCGGCACCAGGAAGCACACGGTCACCGTGACCCCCAGCAGGGCCAGCAGGTGCCAGCGGGCCGCCCGCCGCGGGGCCCAGCCCCAGCGCGTGCTCAGCCAGGACAGCGGCGCGTGGGCGAGCAGCAGCGACAGGCGCTGCGCCGAGGCGGTCAGCAGCAGCATGGTGGTCGGCACGCCCAGGAGCGCAAAGGCGATGGAGAAGGCCTTGCCCGCGTCCGTCAGCGGCGTCGTGTACCCGTAGCCTGTGGAGTGCAGGGGACACGCTCGCCGCCGCCACTGAGGGGCGCGGGGGCCCCTAACCGGAGACCCGCCTTCATCCGCAAACGCACCCCTTCCACACTCTCCTGTCCCGGGCGATGGCGCCGCCATCCTCCCGCTGCTCAGCCTGAGAGCCTTGCTTTCATCCTCGGCCCCTCGTCACTCACGCCCCTGGTCACTCACGCCACGTGCCATCTGTCGGTGAGGCCTCACGTCTCACCCTCAAATGGATCCAGAGCCCACCTACCTCCCTGCCCAGCCCACAGCCCCCACCCTGGCCCTGTCCACCGCAGGTGAGGGGCCTGCTTAACGTTGACAGTTCAATGTCTTGCAGCCTCGTCCTGGTCACCCTCCTCCCCTGACCCCAGCCAGAACAGGGAGCCTGTGAACACCTGCCTTAAGTCATGTCCCCACTGCTTAGAGCCCTCCTGTGGCCCCGTCTCACTCCGGTAAAAGGCCCCACGAGGGAAGCCTGATGCCACCTCAGGGCCTTTGCACAGGCTGTCCTTTCCCTGAAGAATGTCCTTCCCTCTGGTATCTACATGTTCCCCTCTCTCCTCTCCTACAGGTCTTTGCCCAGATGTCACCTTCTCAGAGAGGCTTCCCTGCCCACCTCATTTTTTATTTTTTTGAGACAGGGTCTCACTCTCTTGCCCAGGCTAGAGTGCCGTGGTGTCAGCTTAGCTCACAGCAACCTCAAACTCCTGGGCTCAAGCGATCCTCCTGCCTCAGCCTCCCGAGTAGCTGGGACTACAGACGTGCGCCACCATGCCCAGCTAATTTTTTCTATATAGTTCTAGTTGGCCAATTAATTTCTTTCTATTTTCTATTATTAGTAGAGACGGGGGTCTCGCTCTTGCTCAGGCTGGTTTCGAACTCCTGACCTTGAGCGATCCCCCCGCTTCAGCCTCCCAGAATGCTAGGATTACAGGCGTGAGCCACTGCCCCGGCCCCTGCCCACCTTAGTTGAAATTGTAACACTCTCTTACCCCAGTCTTTTTTTAACTTAACACTTTCCAGCATACTATATGTGGTTTACTTGTTACCTCTCCACCCCTTTTCCTGGGTGTCAGTTCCAGGAAAGCTGGGGACTCAATTTTGTCACTGCCATGGGCATTGATCATGTGAGCACTGGATCAATACTTGTTGAAATAATGAATGAAGGGCATAGGCTGTCACCTGACTCTGGGCCTCTGTTTGCTCTAACGTGGGTGTGACAAGCCCTGCTGGGCTCCCAGAGGACCACCGGAACAGGTCAGCGTGGACGTGAGTTCGGCCAACAGAAATATGATCAAGGGGAATTCAGGTCTTGGTGGGACTGACTCACTTTGGCAAAATGCAATTTAAAAATCTCTTTTTATTTCCCAAATAAATCAAACCAAAGGGTCAGAGATGTGACTCTGGTAGTGGGGGCCTGGTTTATGTGGACAGTTAAATGTCTTGCCCCAAAGACTGCAGAGCCAGCCCTGTGATCTATAATAAGGTGTGGACACATTGCATATGTAAGCAGGCATTCATCTGTGCCTGTTTTCCATAAAAAAGGATCCCCTGGTTTTTATATACTCAGCAGAATCTAAACCACGCTCTCCAGATACCTGTACACCATGTTCATAGCAGCATTATTCACAGAAAGCTAGTTTGTGGAAGCAACCCAAGTTTCCATCTGCAGATTAATGGATAAGCAAAATGTGGTACACGCATACAATGGGATATTATTCAGCCTTAAAAAGAAAGGAAATTCTGACACATGGCCACCTGGAATAAGGACATCCCCTCCTCCCTTGCAGCTAGGTGTGACTCTGTGACTAATCCCTGGCCTGTGAAGTATACGTGAAAGAATCAAATGACTTCCAGGAGGGGTCCTTAAAAAGAGGAGGATGTTCATCTCTCTTCTGTCCTCCCTCTTCCTGCTGGCTGGAACACAGATGTGAAGGCTGGAACTGAGCAGCCACCTTGGACCATTAGGTGACCTTGGGAATGGAAACTGCACAGAGAAGTTATGGAGGAACATGAGGTTTTTGCCAAGCAAGAGCCTGGGTCTTTGACCACATAGCACCATTTCAGTCTTGGACTGACTACCTTGGATGTGAGCAAGAAATAAATTTCCATCTTATTTGAGCAACTGTAATTTGAGGCGTATCACTTGTGATTCCAACCCTCATTAATACGAGGGTTTTAATGGACAAACTCCAGCAGCCTGGCTGAAATGACAGGTTTGCAAATGACACGAAACCTTTATAAATAGAAAAATCATAGAGTAAGAACAGAATAGGGCCTGTCAGCTTCAATTTACTACCTCAAAGAGCTGAGTCCAAAACAGTGTTTTGCTATGTATTCCCTGCATGATTTTGGCCAGGTGACTGCTCCTCTCTGAGCCTCAGTTTTCTAATCTGCAAAAATGGGCTCATTAATAACCCTTTCCTGAGACCTAGTAGTAATCCTACCAGGTCAGGACAGGGAAGGGCCCCTAGCAAGCGGGTGGAAAGTGTTACAGTGACTGTACTGTCCCCTTCCCCACCAGCAGAGACCCAGGTCCAGGTAGGACTGTCCTCCCCTCCTGCCTCAACTGCAACAAGGCTGCCTGCACCAATTCCAGGCCAAGACTTGGGTGTCTGAGACAAAACGAGGGACACTGTGGGAAGAGGTCTCTCTGAATGACACTTAGTTGGTTTTCCATTTCTCCAGATACAGTCAGGGCTCCTGGCCCCACCCACAATGATAACAATAGCTGAGGCACAATAAATACAGCTGGGCGAGGTGGCTCATGCCTGTAATCCCAGCACTTTGGGAGGCCGAGGCAGGATGATGGCTTGAGGCCAGGAGTTGGAGGCTAGCCTGGGCAACCTAGTGAGACACCGTCTCTACAAAAAATTTTAAAAATTAGCCCAGCATGATGGTGGGAGCCTGTAGTCCCAGCTACTAAGGAGGTTGAGCCAAGAGGATCGCTTGAACCCAGGAGCTGGAGGTTACAGTGAGCTATGATCATGCCACTGTACTCCAGGCTGGGTGACAGAGCGAGACTCTGTTTTTAAAGAAAATCAGTTATTGGCCAGGCGCGGTGGCTCACGCCTGTAATCCTAGCACTCTGGGAGGCTGAGACGGGCGGATTGCTCAAGGTCAGGAGTTCGAAACCAGCCTGAGCAAGAGCGAGACCCCGTCTCTACTAAAAATAGAAAAGAAATGAATTGGCCAACTAAGAA
>CAUYRT010003946.1:0-16855 GCA_963574885.1 Lepilemur ruficaudatus | reverse complement strand
AAATCATGCTGATGGTAAGGCTGAAAAAGAATTGGAAAGGAATGCTTATATACTGTTGGTGGGACTTCAAATTAGCATAATCTCTATGGAAAACAGTATGGAGATTCCTCAAAGAACTAAAAGTAGACCTACCATTCAATCAGGCAATCCCACTACTGGGTATGTACCCAAAGGAAAAGAGGTCACTATATCAAAAAGACACCTGCACCCGAATGTTTATTGCAGCACAATTCACAATTGCCAAGGTATAGGATCAACCTAAGTGCCCAGCAATGGTTGAGTGGATAAAGAAAATGTGGTATATATACACCATGGAATACAACTCAGCCATAACAAAGAATGAAATAATGCTTTTTGCAGGAACTTGAATGGAACTGGAAGCCATAGTGAAGTATCTCAGGAACAGAAAAACAAACACTACATGTACTCACTTGTAAGTGGGAGCCAAACAATGGCATACATGGTCATACAGAGTGGAACAATGGACTCTTGGAGACTTGGAAGGGAGGGAAGGTGGGACTGAGGTGAGGTATCAAAAAACTATTGGGTGCAATGTATATTATTCAGGCGATGGGTATGCTAGAAGCCCTGAATTCACCACTATACAATTCATCCATGTATCAAAAAACTATTTGTACCCCCTAAAACTATTGAAATAAAATTTTTTAAAAATAGTGATAATGGGATATATTTATCAAAAGATTATAATAATTCTAATTGTTTATGTACCTAATAACAGAGATTTATTCCAGGTTGATGTAACATTTAAAAAATCAATCAATGCAATTAAAACTAAAATGAAAAACAATGATTATCAATGAAAAACAGAAAAACTATTTGATGAAATCCAACATTCATTCCTGGCAAAAACTATCAGCAAACTTGAAATGGAAGGGAATTTTTTCAACCTGATAAAAGGCATTTGTGAAAAAGTTAGAACTAACATCATACTTAATGGTGAAAGATGGAATGCTTTCTCCCTAAGATCAGGAAGAAGGCAGGGATAACTCCTCTGTTTTTACTGAATATTACACTGGAGGTTCTAGCAAGTGCAATAAGGCAAGAGGAAAAAATAAAAGGCCTCCAGATTAGAAAGGTTGAAGTAAAATTGCCTTCATTTGAAGATAACATGATCCTCTATAATGAAAAACTTATTAAAAGGCCATGACTATTAAATGATTTTAGTGAGGTTGTAAGATATAAGATCAATATACAGAAGTCAATTGCATTTTTATATACTAGCTACAATCAGAAATTGCAATAAAAATGCTATTTATAATAGCATCAAAAATATGAAATGCTTAGGTATAGACCTGATAAATGATATGCAAGATCTATGCCCTGAAAACTACAAAACATCTGAGAGAGATTAAAGAACGCCAAAAGAAATAGGGAGATACATTGTGTTCACAAGTCACAGGGCTCAGTATTGTCATGAAATAAACTTTTCCCAAATTAACATATCAATTCATTTCAATCCATTCCAAATCCCTGAAGGTTTTTTTGGGTTTTTTTTTTTAGAAATTGGCAAGCTGATTCAAAATTTTTCTGGAAATTGGAAGGACCTAGAATTGCCAAAACCTTTGAAAAAAAAGAACAATGTTGAAGGACTTATACTGTGTTTAAGATTTATTATAAAGTTATACTAATCAAGATAGTATGAAGTTGTCATAAAGGTAGACAAATAGAGCAATGGAACTGGATGTCACGCAGACCTTCACAACTAATTTTCAACAAAGATGCAAAAGGAATTTAGTGGAGAAAGGGTAGTGTTTTTAGTAAGTGGTAATGGAACAATTGGACATCCATATGCAATCCCTATCTCACATCATATACAAATACCAGTTCAGAATGAACTAGCTTAATACTATAAAATTTATAGAGGAAAACATAGAAGAAAATCTTAGGCAAAGATTTTTAAGGTCTGACACCAAATGCACTAATCCGTTAGAGAAAATATTGATAAATTGGACTTTATCAACAATAAGAACTTAAGTTCTTTGAAAGACACTGTTAAGAAAATGAAAAGACAAGTCACAGAATGGGAAAAAATATTTGCAAGTTACATATCTGATAAAGGACTTGAATTCAGAATATATATAGAACACTCAAAACTCAAGAAAACAAATCATAAAAAATGGGCAAAAGATTTAAACAAACACTTCACTGAATAAGATACGCGAATGATAAGCATATGAAAGAGTGTTCAGCGTCACTAATAGGGAAATGCAAACTAAAACCACTGAAAGATACAAGAGTTTCTACTACATAACTAATTTGGAATGTCTAAAATTAAAAAAGACTGGCCAGAGTGAGTGTTGGCAAGGATGTTGAGGAAATGGGACTGTCATACACTGCTGGTGGAAATATAAAATGGTACAACCACTTTGGAAAACAGTTTGTCAGTTTCTTAAAATGATAAAAAATATCTACCTACTGTGACCCAGATATTCTGTTCTTAAGTAATTACCCAAAAGAATAAAAATACGTCTATAAAAACACTTTTGCAAATATATGCATAAAAATTCTATTTGTAAAACCCCAAACTGAAAATAACCCAAGTGTCCATGAACCTGTGATTGGATAGACAAGTCAAAATATATCAGTACAATGAAGTATTACTTGGTAACAAAAATGAATGAACTATGATACAAAGAACAGCATGGATGAATCTCAAAATAATTATGCTGAGTGAAAGAAACCAGACAAGTAAAAGTATGTACTGCATGATTCCATTTGTATAAAATTCTGGAAAATATAAACCAATCTTTGGTGACAGAAAGCAGATCACTGGTTGCTTAGGGCTGAACAGAGGGTGATAGAGAGAGAATTACAAAGGGGCACAAGAAAACTTTTGCAGGTGATAGTCTAGGAATCAATCAAGTAATTAGAAAATTATAATGCAATTAGGTAAGTGCTATGATATGGGAAGATCAAGACATTATGGGAGCACAGGGGAAGAAGTGAGATGAAGTGGAAGTGATATAGGAAGGAGATCACGAAAGGTTTTCTGGATGAAAAGACATTTCAGTTGAGACCCAGTCAAAGACTCAGGTGAAACGCAGTAGGGGTGCTTTTAAGGGATGTTTTCATGAACAGAAATAGCATGTGCAAAGGCCCAGATATGTAAAGGGATATAAGTTGAGAAAATGAAAGAAACTCAGCCCAGTCGGTCATCCATGATGTGGGCTGGACACCTGAGGGATGAGACTGGAGAAGTAAGCAGGGTCTTTTGTGTCACTATGGAGTTTATACTCAACCCTAAAAGCAGTGGGAAGGCATAAACAGATTTTCCTTTTCTTCTTTTATTTTAACATTCCTAACCATATTTTCTGTTTTTTTTTTTTATTTCAGCATATTATGGCGCTACAAATGTTTAGGTTATGTGCGTTGCCTCTCACCCCTTCCGCACCCCCTGGAGTCAGAGCTTCAAGCGTGTCCATGCCCCAGACTGTGCACGTCACACTCATTGTGTATGTATATACCTATCCCCTCTTCCCCCCTCCCATTTGCCCGATGCCCGATAAATGTTATTCCTATATGTCCACTTAGGTGTTGATCAGTTAATACCAATTTGCTGGTGAGTACATGTGGTGCTTGTTTATCCATTCTTGGGATACCTCACTTAGTAGAATGGGTTCCAGCTCTATCCAGGAAAATACAAGAGGTACTATGTCACCATTGTTTCTTATAGCTGAATAGTACTCCGTGCTATACATATACCAAATTTTATTAATCCACTGAGGTATTGATGGGCACTTCTTAACCACATTTTCTAAGTTTCTTTTCTTTTTCTTTTTTTAGAGAAAGTTCAGGTTCACAGCAAAATTCAGTATAAATTTGTAGCATATAAGTTTGTGTATACCCCCTGCCACCCCACATGGATAGCCTCCACCATTATCAACTTCCCCCACCAGAGTGGAAAATTTGTTACAACTGATGAACCTACACTGACACATCATAATCACCCAAAGTCTATAGTTTACATTAGGCTTCAGACTTGGTGTGGTACATTCTATAGATTTAGACAAATGTATAATGACCTGTTTCCACCATTATATTAATAGTATCATACAGAGTATTTTTACTGCTCTAAAAGTCCTCTATGCCCTGTCCATTCATCCCTGCCCCCAAATTTCTTTTCAAAACTATTTCAATATTGGTGTGCTTTAACTCTTTCCAAATGTTAATTTCCCACATAAAAATTATCAGGGTAATTAATATTTATTTATTCCTATAGGATATATTTCCAGCATAAAATTATTAAGTCAAAGCTTAAAAAATATTTATTTTAATTGTAGTATATGTTGTTACTTTCTAAAACTAAGTAGCAATTCTCAGGTCCACCAAAGACATGAGTGTCTACTTCCCCATGTAGACAATGGACAGATGCTTCCTGTTTTCTTTAATGCACCTGACACTGAATTCTCTTATCTGATATTGGCATTGTCATTTTTGTTTTCTTTTTATTTCTTTTATTTTTGCCTAGAATGTCTTTATCTTCAATTTTGATCTTTCTCTGTCACTTTAAGTATGCGTTTTTACTTTTCAAATTGCTGCATTTAATTTTTTAACAAAAATGAAAACTTTCATTTTTTGATAGGGGAGTTATATTTGATTGTATTCCTTTCATCTTATATTCACTAACTTTGTACTTTCTGTGGATTATCTTTTTGCCATTTTCATACTTTTATTGGCTTAAGTTTATTTTTATTTTATTGTGTCTCTCTAACCATTAATTTGTAAGTTCCAATGTGCTTCTCTTTTCAATTAGTTATTACCTTGCTATCCATGTAACAAACTTCCTGGTTTAAACTTAGTACTTTAAAACAATAACAATCATTTATTTTGCTCACAAAACTGAACTTTGGGCATGGTTGTGTGGGTAAAGCTCACCTCGCTCTATGTGGCTTTAGCTGAGTGAGATCTACTGGAGGTTAAAGGATTTATTTCCAAGACAGCTGCTTACTGACATGGCCGATATGTTGGTGCCGGCTGTCAGCTGAGAGCTCAGCCAGGGCTGAGGGGTAGGGGCCTCACTTTCTCTCTAAGTGGCTTCTCATGGTGGTTGGATTTCAAGGGTAAACATGCTAAGAGGGAGAATGTGAGTGCTAGACAGAAACTATCGATTTTTATGATCTTGCCTTAGAAATTGCACAGTGCCACGTCCTCTGAACTCTGTTGGTGAAATCAGTCTCAAGAACACATGCAGGGGCCGGGCGTGGTGGCTCATGCCTGTAATCCTAGCACTCTGGGAGGCCGAGAGGGGAGATCACTTGAGGTCAGGAGTTTGAGACCAGCCTGAGCAAAATCGAGATCCCTAAAAATAGAAAAAATTACCTGGGTGTGGTGGCACGCTCCTGTAGTCCCTGCTACTCCTGAGGCTGAGGCAGGAGGATTGCTTGAGCCAGGGAGTTTGAGGTTGCTGTGAGCTAGGCTGATGTTATCACAGGACTGAAACAGAGGGAGGCTCTGTCTCAAAAAAAAAAAAACAAAAAAAACCAAAAAAACACACGCAGGTTCAAAACAGAATGTCAAGATTTCGGAAGAGCATGTGGGATGGAAAATATAGTTGCAGCCCTTCTTGGAGAATACAGGAGTTAAATTTCTTTCCTTTACCCTTTGGATAACCAGTATTACCAGGACTTCTGACTTTATATTCTGTTTTCTTTGTGTTTCTATCTCTGGGCTGTCTTAATTACTATTACTTTTTAATAATTTTTCATGTCAAGTAGGACTAATCATCCTCCCTCCCACAATTTTCTGCTTCAGTAGTGCTTTGGCTAGTTTTGGCTCTTTACTCTTTACATAAATTTTGGAGTCATCCTGTTGACTTCTTCAAAAAGCTCTGGTTATATTTTTTAATTGGGATTGTATCTATAAGCAAATTTGGGAAGCATTACCATTTTTATGATGCTAGATCTTTCTATCCCTGAATGTGTATTTTTTAAATTCTAGACCCTTTTAAAATTCTTTCCATAAGTTTAAAAATTTTCTCCATAAATGTCTTATTCATCTCTTATTAGATTTATTAATAGTTCTAATTTTTTTGCTATTTTACATCTTATATGCATTTAAATCACATTTTAAAACCTGTTATCAGTATATAAAAATACAATTGATCTTATATCCAGCCATCTTGCTATATTATCTTATTAATTCTTAAAGTTTCTCTAAGTTGTTTTTAGTTTTCTATGTAATCAATAATATCATCTCTATATAACAGTTTGTTTCTCCCTTTCTAATTCTTTTTTCACTTTTTCTAATACTGAGTAGGACCTCCAGGATAAAGTTGAAAGGAATGATAAAGGCAGACATGCTTCTCACATTCCTGGTTTTAACCACCACCTCCAGTTATAATTTTAAATAATTATCATCCTAGAGAAAGTTGAAAGGAGATTATGAATACCCATATTCTTTTCACCTGCATTCAGCACTTGAATGCTATTGCCGTTGTTATAAATTTGAATTTGTCTTGAATGACAGTCTAGTTAGATTTTTAGCTTTTAATATATTTACTAAAATTTAAATTTGTTTCTCTTGTAAAATACTGATAGTTGAAGCAATAACAATTTTATAGGTAACTTAAAAACTGAGAGTTAATCAAAAACAATAGTCTAGTCCATTAAAGTCAGCATAATTAAAAGTATTTACTATCATTACAACCCTGTCAATTGCACCTCTTAAAATCGTCTTAGAGATCCTGGAGCTTTCTGTGAGAATAGATTTGTGTTTGAGTTACATTATTATAGCAAATGCTCAGAATATATTCCTTTAAGTTTAATGCAGTCTCAGTACTTTTGAAATGGCACCCCTTTATTTTTATTTATAATTTTTGAAGCATAATCTTAAAGTATAATAGTGTTCTCTTCCTGAAGAATTTTATAGTCTTATGTCCTCATTTTATCTTTTCAATTGAAATGTCAAGTTTCCTGTTACACTTTAGAAACAAAGAAATGTCAGGCATTGTCGTGTGTACAAAGCTTGATATGTCTCAGTGAGTGAAGTAGGGAAGTATTGAATGGTTGTCCTTGTCTTCATAATAAGCCAAATTTAGATAATCTTGAAAAAAAGTCACAGAAGACTGAATTCTAAGTTTATTTTTAATTGGGAACTGAAGCCATAGAGATGGACTTTCTTAGAGTTTAGATCCTCTTTTGGAATTTAGATAAGTATTTTGACTTTTTTACAGTAAGACTTATAGATAGGAGGAAGGCTGCTTTTTATTTTTTAATAATATATATCAGTAGTTTTAAATTTTGTTTGTTTTTTTTTAAACTTTGGAATTGTACCTAAAAGAAAGCTATTTTCATTCCAAGTTTAGTTTTGTTTTCAAGCAAGATTTCAGATTCGTGAGAGGGAAGATTTTTTTCTTATATGTATGTATTAAAAGTTGTATAAAAAGAGTTTTAGGTAAAAGCTTATATTTGATGGGCTGATTTCATTGCAAACTGAGTCAGAGGAGACAATCTTATACAGACTTTAAAAGGCTTTAATTTTCATTTAAGTTTCAGACACCTGAGGGAAAGTCACCTTTTTTTTGTTCAATTTTAATAGTTGGACTGCCAATAATTGTATTTGAGCAAACTTACTTATGGATCCTGATTGGGTTAAAAAATAAGCAAGATATATAAATCCTTTGAAGATTCTCCATGGGTAGAGTTAGGCTGTCTCTGTGCCTTTGTTTTCACCTTCTCTCTGCCTTCATTTTATTATGCCCTCTTCCCTTTAGAGACAATCCCCCTTCTTCCCTTGCCCTGGGAGTCCTCATTCTTCCAGAACTATATCCCCTCCACAAAACTTCTCTGCATGCTATGGCCCTCCTTGACCATCCTTCCTCAGTGCCCACAGCACCCGCAATTTGACAGCTACATTTTGTGAGCATAGATTTAGGTTTCACTGTGCTGATTTTGGGCAAGTGATCTAACTGTGCCCTGTGTCTCAGTTTCCACTTCTACAAAAGAAGAACTCATTTGTTTATTAAATATTTATTAAGCACTAACTATATGCTAGCACTATTCTAGGCACTGGGGATACTGCAGTGGACCAAAGTCCCTGCTCTTAGGAAGTCTGTACAAGATCAGTGTGGAATGGGGACAGGCAGTAGTTGAGTGTGTGGGTAAGAAAGTGATTAAAATGATAGGTTATGAAATCTAAATCAGGAGGGGAAGAAAGTGGAGGAAATGAGGGATGTGATGGATGTAGAAAAGGAGATAGGGATAAGAATAGCTCTCATCTATGGGTTATTATGAAGACTGAATGAATTAGTAATACAATAAATGCAAGCTATTATTAATATTAAACAAGGAAATACGTAAAAATGCTTCCAAGCCTGGCACTTTGTAAGTGCTTAATAAATTTTAGCTATTTTACTACTATTCTTTTGCCAGATGATGAACAATTTTGTGCTTCTAACCCTGTGCTGTACATTAAATAACTAAAAAATACACACTTTTTATTTTGACTCTGGAATATGATGAATTTTTTTTTCTTTGAGACAGAGTCTCACTCTGTTGCCCAGGCTAGAGTGCCATGGCGTCAGCCTAGCTCACAGCAACCTCAAACCCCTGGGCTCAAGTGATCCTTCTGCCTCAGCCTCCCAAGTAGCTGGGACTACAGGCATGCACCACCATACCTGGCTAATTTTTTCAATATATTTTTAGTTGTCCAATTAATTTCTTTCTATTTTTAGTAGAGACGGGGTCTTGCTCTTGCTCAGGCTGGTTTCAAACTCCTGACCTTGAGTGATCCTCCCACCTCGGCCTCCCAGAGTGCTAGGATTACAGGCATAAGCCATCTCGCCCGGCCTGAAATATGATGAATTTTTAACAAATATTTGCCATGTACTATTCTGGCTACTTTACAAATATTGTTTCACTTATTGCTTATAGTGACCCTATGAGGCAGATATGTTATCCTCAGGTAACAGGGAAGGAAACTGAGGCACAAAGAAGTAGTCAGAAAGCATGTCTTTTACCTAGTAAACTGCAGAGCTAGATTTCAACCTAGGCAGTCAGGATGCTGAATCTAGGTGCTTGAACACCGTGCCACGTGGCTTGGGTTCATGAAGCACAATCTTAGCATACGTAATTGTTCCAAAATGTCCTTGATTCTCACCACACTCCTATGATAATAGACACGATTATCTCAATTTCATTTATGAGATAGCTGATGATTAGTAAGATCTAAAGTCACATGACTCTTCAGTGCCATGCACAACTGACTCCAAACCTAGTGGTTTCCCCACCTCTCAATGTGACTTCTTTTTTTCTCCCATGAGCAGTTATAGTTAAGAAAAAAAAAATCAACTTTTTGGAGACATGGTCTGCATATTCAGTCTGAGCAGTATTGGCAAAATCTCAAGCTGATAGTCAGTTGGGGAAATGCAGCAAAATTAAAATCATACGATTTTTTTTCATACTTTAAATTCTTCTCATTGACCACTAGAGGGCAGATTTGTGTCACTGCTTTCTTCTCGCGGGAGGAGAAGGGAAGGCGGGAAACGGGGACACCCAGTCAAGCAAGAAGAATCCAAAAGCTGAGACCAAACATTTCCTTGAAAATTAAATGCAAATGTTCTTACCTCTTTGGTAGGCAAATGATTAGGTTGAAGTTCAGAAAAAATTCTCGTGTGTGCCCTAGAGCACCTCATCCTCTGTTACCATGTTCTTTTTTCTGCAGAAACTGAGGGAAATGATGATTCAGGGACACTGCTTCCTTCACCCTTTCTGAATCCCCAACCCATTAGTTTGAGGACCAGGAGATGTGGGAGTTAGGAGCTAGCAACACAAGGCTTGGGAACAGGACGTGCTCTTCTGTTGGCTTGGCATTCTCACGCTTAGTGCTCAGAGTAATGAGACCTCGTGCTGCTGTGTTCGTGCCACTGTGTTCAAGCACTCACAAATACAGTCTGCTTGCAGTAGAGCTCTAGAAAGAAACTGGGGGACCATCACCCATAATCTGGCATGCTCAACAGGCCACTGGTGTTCCCTGGCAAGCACCAACAGGGTGACGCCAGCGCTGGTTTCTATGTTGTTGTCAGTCTGACAAGTCCTGTTCCTATTCAGAAATACTTGGAGTCAGCAGGGGAGAAGGGGTCAGGGGAAGGAGGTGACCCCTCCTTCCATGAGCTGCCTTTCTGAATGTGCTGGAAGCCTGAAGCTTCTAGCTCCCACAACCTTTTAAGTGGCTTATAGCTAAACTAGGTCACAAAGTCTACAAGTGTAGTTGGGGTGGAGGAAAAAGCATCATTCTCCTCTCCAGAACTGAAAGTAGACATAATTTAAGAAGAGCAAAATTAAAAAAAAAAACAACAAAAAACCTTGGGGACTAAGTGTCTACGTGTCTAGGTGGAAGGAATGGGTCCCTCTTGTTTGACTTCGTTCTCATGCAAAGGCCCCACATGCAGCCGAGCTTGGGCTGTGGATCTCAGGCACAGCTCTTCCATTTGAATGCACGTGACTCAGAACTCAATTCTCCATTTTTTTTTTTCTTTTTTGAGACAGAGTCTCACTGTGTTGCCTGGGCTAGAGTGCCGTGGCGTCAGCCTGGCTCACAGCAACCTCAGACTCCTGGGCTCAAGAGATCCTCCTGCCTCAGCCTCCCGAGTAGCTGGGACTACAGGCATGCGCCACCATGCCCGGCTAATTTTTTTCTATATATATTTAGTTGGCCAATTAATTTCTTTCTATTTATAGTAGAGATGGGGCATTGCCCTTGCCCAGGCTGGTTTTGAACTCCTGACCTTGAGCAATCCGCCCGCCTTGGCCTCCCAGAGTGCTAGGATTACAGGTGTGAGCCACTGCGCCCGGCCAGATTTTGCTGTTCTTTTACATTTTATTGTTACCTGTCCTTTCCCAGCTCTCATATGTAATCAAACAGATATTCCCTAATATTACATGAAAATAAGACACCAACTTTTCCCCCACTGAGAAGTTTTATCATTTCACTGTCCCTCCCCACCCATAACATACAGCTTGACGAAGACTTTTGTTGTGGTTTTCTTCCTCTCTCGCCTCCAAAGAGATGAAGCCTTTGGAGTATTTTTGCTTCCTTCCTTCTTATGCTTCTCCTCACTATAATTCTTCAGTTTTCCTGAAGTGATTTAGTTCTTTCAATCTCAGATTATTATTAGAAGTTTCCTTTTGTATACTCCGCTATTTCTAGAGTCTTTATTTAGTACTCACTTTACACATTCCCAGTCTCTCATCGTCCACTTGTTTTTAATTAGATATCACAAGTTCATCACTCACTATGGCTTTCTTTCCTTTTCAAGTCTGTTTTATTTGTTGTTGTTTTTATAAAATCATTTTCTAGTACTTTTCCCAGTTGAGTAATGCTCATGACTTCTCTGAATCCTTATGTATCTGCAAATATCCTTTTTTCACCCTGACAGGTAAAATATATTTTTAAGTTGAAAATGTACTCTACTGTCATCTAGCTCCCAATGGTGCTAAGGAGAATTTCAGTCTAATTCTTTTTCCATTATAAATAACTTACAAGCTGCTACACAGAAAGAATGAGATTTTTGTCTTTATCTTTGGAGTACAAAAATTTTACCAGGATATATATAGACATATGTGTACTGTGTATATATGATCTTTTCTCATTATCCCTCCCTGAAACGCGGTACCCTTTCTTCAATTCAGGTGAATCTTTGTGTGCTTTTTTGTGTGCTTCATTTTTTTTTTTTTCTGTTTCATTTTCTTCTTTGTGCAAATCATTTTTTTCCTTCTGGAACTCATATTATTCCATTTCAGTTCTCTTAAACCTCTCCTTCATCTCTCTACTCATGCTTTACTTTTCTTTTCTCTAAGCTTTGAAATATTCCTTGCATCCTGTTTCCAGGCCACTAGTTGGATTTCAACAGCAACGATTTTCTTCACTAGTGAAATTTAAATTTAATAAGTCATATTTTGTTTTTGTTTTTTAAGCCAGGAAGTCTCTTTTGTCAGCTCTTGTATCTCCTTAGGCATTTCTAGTATCTTTTCTGTTCAAGTCATGTCCTTCGTCCTCCAGCAACCAAAATTCATATAGACCCCGTTCTGAATGTTCAGCTTGATCTTCCTCTCTTTGCCTTCTGGTCTTGAGTGGTCTGCTCAAGGCTCAGCTCTAGCTGCTGGTGGCAGTTCTGTGAATGATGGCCGGCTGGAAGTCTGCCCGTAAGGGCCCACACAGTGGCATCAGGCAGGCTGTCCGTGCCCTATTGGGGCAACAGAAGAAGCCTGTCTGTGCTCCGTCTTCTCATGCTCTCCCAGTCAAGGGATGACTCAGTCTACCTGATTAGCCCCTTCTGGAAGCCAGGAAAAGCATGCACACTCCTAAGGGCTTAGGGCAACTCTCATGACCGATTTCACACATTTTATTCTTTTGCTTGCATATATTTTCTTATATTTCTACAATTTTATTTGTACACTTAAAAAGAACTTAACTTGGAATGCCACCTCTCTTTTCTTACTTCTTCTAAGCTTTCTTCTTCCCTAAGAAAAGACTGTACTAGAATTCCTGTGTCACCAATTTGCTTTTAGCAAAATTTAAAAGGGGGAGAAAGGATTCCTGGGGGAGGAAGAGTTTCAAGGAGCTATCACATAATAAATGAGAAATGTTGAATTTACATTAAGCCTCAGTAATATATTGGTTTAACATGTATATTAAAGAAAGATCAGATGTAGAATTTAAAAGCAGAGCCCCGAATGCACCTATAATTCAGATAAGAACCTATTCTTAGAGGAAAGCCTATGAAGATAATTATTGTCATCTTTATAAGTCTTGTTTTTATTATGAATTAACATTTTTAATTAGCTTTTAGAAAAAGTGAAGAACAGCTAGATTTTTGTTTTGCTAGGTTGTGGTCCACCTACAACTCTGTAGGATCGAAAAGTTCTGTAGCCTCCTAGAAGTACTAGGTCCTTACAGAAAACATGCAGTATTTTTTCCTTCTTTTTTTTCTTTTTCACCTTTTTATTAAGGTAAAATTCACACAACATATAATTAAACACTTTAAAGTGTACTAGATGCCACTGAATGTACACTTCTATCTAATTCCAAAACATTTTTATCACCTCAAAATAAATTTTGTACTCATTAAACAGTTATTTCCCATTCTCCACTTTCCCCAGGCTTTGGCAACCACCAAACTGCTTTCTGTCTCTATAAATTTACCTATTCTGTATATGCATATAAATGGAATCTTATGACATGCGACATTTTGTGTCTGGCTTCTTTCACTTAGCATGTTTTCAAGGTTTATCCACATTGTAGTCTGTATGGGTACTTCATTCCTTTTTATAGCTGAATGATGTTAACTGCTATGTATATCCCACAATTTGTTTAACCATTCATCCATTGCTGGACATTTGGACTCTTTCCACCTTTGGGCTATTGTGAATAGTGCTGTTCTGAAAATTTGTGTACAAGTATGTATTTGAGTACCTGTTTTCAATATTTTGGGGTTATATATCTAGGAGTGAAACGGCTGGCTCACACAGTAATTTTATTCTTAACTTTTTGAGGAATTCTATTTGGTTTTAATTTTGCTTCACTAGTATGTGGAACTTAGCTTGAGTTTCTGCTTATTTTTATTAGACCAGTTATTCACTGCTAACAGAATAGGATTATTAGGAAAATAATTATACGTATTCCTCCTACAGTTCAGCTCGTGAAGCATTTTCTCTTTCCTTATTTTCCCTAAAATTGCCTAATAAAGAATTAAAAATTCCAAGAAAACTTGCTGGTCTGAAATATCCATTAAAATCCAGATCCTCGGATATAGAACTGAGGAACTTGTTAATAACCAACAAGGGATTGACAAACACTCAAACTACAAATCACAGCATTATATTAATTATTGAATATTGTCAAGTGGGAGAGAGGAAGGTAAGCAGATAGAATGAGGAAATGTATATAATTTATATGAAATGTTAGAATTTAATCTTTGAAGTCTGGGTATCACCAGTTGATATTAAATCCACACTCTTTGAAATTCAAACAAAAGCAGATGAAATTTCCAGAGCTTACTTATGCATATGTTTTTGAGACAGGGTCTCACTCTGTAACCCAAGCTAGAGTGCCTTGGTGTCACATCATGGCTCACTGCATCCTCAAACTCCTGGCCTCAAGTGATGCCCCCACCAACTCAGCCTTCCAAAATACTAAGATTACAGGCATGAGACACTGTGCCCAGCCTCCAGAGCATAATTTTTAAGGGGAAAATCCTTTTTAAATGTTTTTAATCCTTTTAAAATATTTCTGAGAACTAAACACATACACGCACAAACACACACACATATATACATGCGGTGGCTGTTTTTATTTTTAAGAGGAGGTGGCAGTCATAAAGACAATTTGTTTTATTTTACAGGCATCACTATTTAAAATTTAATTTCAATTTCCCTTTCCCTCTGATGTCTGCTTTTTGTTTGTTTGTTTGTTTGTTTGTTTGTTTGTTTTTTGTCTTTTGAATGACAAGGTAAAAGACAAATCGAGAGCTATAAAGAGTTCTTCAGGGGAAACTCAGGGAATATAACCACCTAATTATGAATTTCCTGAATATGCAACTTGACCAGCAGCAACTGGACACGATTAGTATTGTGGGCCTCACCTCCAACTGTTCTACAAAAACAAATCAGTGAAGGATTTCCAAGGCACATTTTCCTTTGGACCTGTTTTAAGTTTAACAGTGAAAACAGTGCAGTGTTGCTCTTTTTTTTTAAAATAGGTGACAGATTGTCTAAAAAGAAGCAAGAATTTCCTACGGCAAAAGAACCAGCGTATGGAACTTATACTTCTGCTTGAGGTGAGTGTGCTGGAATCTGTGTAAGAAAATAAAAACTGCAAATCTGTCTCCTTATATGTGAAACCAAAGCTAGAAATGAGTGCTCTAGAGGAAACTGTAAAATCATATTTCATTCTGGCATATGGACCAATGATTGTGTTGTATGAGTAATGCATAGATGTAATCCTTGTGGTAAGGTTTGTGGACTGAGAAAATATCAGTGTTGTTGACTGAGGCTTGGCAAGCAAGAACCATTTATTTAGAAAAATCTACATGGCCTGAAATAATGCAAAATATGTACTGTCCTGTTTGTCAGCTTGTGCACATATAAAAATCACAGGACTCCCATCAGCACAAACACTAAGGGAGAAAATCTCTTTTGTTGTTTTCCAGTTGACACTTGCAGAAGGATGATTTCTCTCACAGGACAAGGGAATTTATGCTCAATGGGTACTATTTCTCACCAAATCAAGAAGTACACATGGGCAATTGTAGAACAAGAGGTCCAAAAACCTCTGGCAATGTGATACACTAGGGGGAAAGCCAGAAATCTTACTACCACTGTGTTCAGACCAATTTTTCATTGCTTTTAGCTATGGATTCTTGAGTTTCAAGATAATTATAGAATATCTTCACTAAGTGCATAGTAACATAAGTTCTACAGGATGTTGTATAGCTCCATAGAGGAAAAAACAACTATGAAGATAAATGACATTGTGGAGGATCCCACTAGTCTTTGTGAATAGTTAGATGTTATTTATGCATCAATTTTTTTCTCCAATTCAAAGGCATTTTAAAAAATAGAATCTTTATATAGGGTCTTAAAAGTGCCCTAGAGCAAGCAGAAGGATGGATACTGAACAACTGGTGTCGAAATTGGGAATGGGGGTGAATAAGTATTCAAAAGGGTGCTGTCTTTGACATTACTTTCAAAGTATCTCACAAACTGCCTTCAGATATATCAATATCATCTTTCACATTGTTTCCTATAATGTCTTTTCATCAGTCTTTTCTTTCATGTTAATTTAGTGGCTTTAAAACTTTTGAGAGGAAGGAAATAGCAGAGGACGTAAACAGGTGGAAAACCATACCATGCTCATGGATCAGCAGAATCAACATTGTTAAAATGTCTGTACTATCCAAAGTGATCTATAGAATCAATGCAATCCCTATTAAAATATCAACATCATTTTTCACAGATATAGAAAAAATAATTTTACACTTTGTACGGAACCAGAGAAGACCCCATATAGCAAAAGTAATCCTAGGCAATAAAAACAAAATGGGAGGTATCAATTTACCAGACTTGAAACTATACTACAAGCCTATAGTAATTAAAACATCTTGGGACTGGCACAAGAACAGGGACATTGACCAGTGGAACAGAACAGAGAACCCAGATATAAAACCATCTTCATATACCCATCTCATCTTCGACAAAGCAGACAAAAACATACACTGGGAAAAAGAATCTTTATTGAATAATGGTGCTGGAAAAACTGGATAGCCACATGTAGAAGACTGAAGCAGATTCCACACTTTTCGCCTCTCACAAAAATCGATTCACACTGGGTAACAGACTTAAACCTAAGGTGTGAAACTATTAGAAGTCTAGACGAAAACATTGGAAATACTCTTCTAGACATTGGCCTAGGCAAAGAATTTATGAAGAAGACCCGAAAGGCAATCACAGCAACAACGAAAATAAATAAATGGTACCTGACCAAATTAAAAAGCTTCTGCACAGCCAAAGAAACTGTCACGAGAGCAAACAGACAACCTACACAATGGGAGAATATTTTCACAAGTTACACATCCGATAAAAGGCTGATAACTAGAATCTATTTAGAACTCAGGAAAATCAGCAAGAAAAAAAATTAAACAACACTATCAAAAAGTGGGCAAAGGACATGAACAGAAACTTTTCAAAAGAAGACAGAATAATGGCCAAGAAACATATGAAAAAATGCTCAACATCTGTAATCATCAGAGAAATGCAAATCAAAACCACAATGAGATACCACTTGTCTCCAGTGAGAATGGCCTTTAACAAAAAGTCCCAAAACAGTAAATGTTGGTGTG
>CAUYRT010003945.1:0-12401 GCA_963574885.1 Lepilemur ruficaudatus | reverse complement strand
ATTTACCGAGGTGTACAGTTAATCACATGAATCAGTTTTTGAGGAATTCCTTTCCCCTATTGAGACCCCTAATTCCGCTCCCCAACTACTTTTCAAGCATATCCCACCCCTCCACAGTGACCCCCCAAGTCGCTCAGCCTTGGGTCTACCCCTCACCCCCCAATTCCCCAGTGTTCACTCCCACCCTTTGAGCACGATAGTGTTAATCAGTCAGTATTGCTCAAAGAAGTATTTCTTTGTTTACCAAGTCCAATAACTTTAATAATATATAACTCTTGACATTGAACTTTCTGGGTCAATTTTCACTATATTTTTATTATTAAAATAAATCTCCACTTATTTTAGGCAAAATTTGTTGAATTATATCTTTCAATATTTGTTCTAATTCATTATTTTATTTTGCTTTCCCTTAAGGGATTCTGATTACTGAGATGCTGGATCTGCTTAGCCTATATATCAAATTTTTTAATCTATTTTTTTATTTGTTTCATTTAATTTAGTTTTATGATTTCTATCCTTCATGTTCCTTGCTGAGTGTCCTGCAGTGTCTAGTAGTGTTTCCTGTGGTTCTTCCCAACTTCATCTTCTTTCCTGTGAGGGTTTTGATACTTTCTTCTGAACTCTACCAGCTCGCATTCCATCTCCTCTTGTGGATCATTCTTTCCTTAGCTCTTATATTTCTTCTTTGTGATCTTCCTTCACAGAGTTATTGCTTCATTAGCTTTGAGAACTGCTGGTAAAATTTGAATCGTAATTTTCATTTGTCTTTTCGTTTGACCTCATTTTTCTAGTGATAATTTTTATTAATGAACATTGCTGTCCTTTCTTTTAATTGTCTTTGATGTTGTGTGAGTTGCTTTTTACTAATAATCTTCAAATGAGTTGAATTTTTCTTGACCAGCTACTTGCAGTATTGGGAGCGGCGTGGATGCTCTTCCAGTGTAGCTGCCACTGGGGGAGGGAGAATGCCTCCTGAGAAGGTGCCATCCATGTGGCTTTGTAGTACCTTCTCCACTCCTACCAGCCTTGCTCAGCAGTTCCTGCGCTTACCATCCTAAACAGTGGATGGAGCGTTTGTCAGCCCAACCTTCAGGAAATGTTGCTGTGCTGGTTTTCCTGAAATCTCCCTGCGCTGGGCCCTCAATCCACGTTCATGCTTTACACTTCCTCCTTCTTGGCTTCTGCCCAATTCCAACTGTTTCTTATTACCGTTTATACATATTTTGAAATATAGAAATATGTATCTCCTAATTTGCCAAATATAAAGTTTGTGAAATCTTTTCTTTCTTTCTTCTTTTTGTATGTGTGTATATGTATTTTCTTATTGCTGTTTTTTCTTATTATTATTCCCCATAAGTTTTTTTGAAACATTTCTAGGGAAAGAAATGAATAACAATGACTTATATAAACATTTTCATATTAAAATACCTAGGTTAATTTTAATAACATTAACCTTTGCCAGTAGTGGGAGGGAGAAAAGGAAAGTAAAAAATAAAAACAAAAGGGAATAGGTACATGAGGAGAATGAGGGAGAACAAATTATGGGGACTCTGCCTATAATTTAAAAATACAGTCTAAAATACCAAAAGTGTATTATGATGATTTCCCAGATCATAAAACCTAGCTTTATAGCTGACATATATTCTTGACCCCATGGCTTAAGGACTGATTTGATTAGAAAAGTGGGACAGCTGGCATCATATATATGTACAAATAATGTGGCAGGAGAATCCCCAAAAGTTAAAAATATATTCACCCAGATAACTCTGAATATAACCAGTTAAGAAACACGAGCTCAAAAATATTCACTAAAGAGAAATATTTATTCTTTTCATCTAAATGGGACTGACAATCCATAATTGTAAATTTTTGGTCCCATTCCAAGACTACTGAATCATAATCTCCAGAAATATGAAGCTGCAATCTGCATTTTAACTCCTCAGGTGATAATAATGCAAATTAAAGTGTGAGAACCACTGGCCTGAAAAGATGCCACATCATTACTTAATGACTTGCATGCATTATTTTATTTAACCCTCAAGAATGCCTGTGAGGAAGTTATTCCGAGGTTGTTACAAATGAGGTTAAGAAACTTGCCTCGGGAGGTTAAGAAACGTGCCCAAAGCCATGATCGTAGGAAGCAGCAGAGCAGTCAATCTGACTGACTTAACACATTAACTGCCATATGAGTTGTATTTAACTCATGCTAGTTTTGAGCCCGGGGCCTCGTGAAGCATATGAAGACTCAATTCTCTGAAACAAATTCAATAAGTATGTCGTGAAGTCACATACAACTCAAGGGGCGTACAGTGTAAAAATTGATTCTAGTGCCATGTGAGTTGCATTTAACTCACCCACAGAAAACAATAAAAAATAACAATTTTTTCATTAAATTAGAAAGGATCATTTTGTTTTCAAAGTTTTTATTCTATTTTCGTAATAAAATACCATGGCCTCTGGGGAAAAAATTTTTTTTCTAGTGTGGCAGTCAATGTGCTAAACACCAAAGCTTCTAATTATTTTACAATATTGGTAGGTTCTCTAAAACTTTAGATTTGGGGGGTAGAAAGAATAGAGAGACAGACCACAGACAGACATGTTATCTCAGAAGGAGAGACTGTCGGAGAATATAAACAGGTTCAAATTTATCAGCCACTTTCACAGACAAGAACTACACAGTCAAGGCACGTGAGCTGGGTGGTTACACAGGGCCCCACGTTCAGAAGGGCCCACACTTGGGGCTGAAAGCTCTGTGGCCACCATCTTGAAATTCTTAATAGTTTGATCGTGGCATCTGCATTTTGTAGGTGAAGTCCAATGGGGCAAAAGAGCATGTGCCAGAGGCTTGGAGTCTCGGCTCCTAACAGTCCCACCACTTCCGCCAGATAGGCGCTTGGTCCCCCAGCTCCCCGCCCCCTGGCTCCCAACACCCACCAGCATCCCTCTTTCCTCTCCACCTAGTGACTGCTACTGCCTTCAGCTCCCAGCATGGGCCTGAGTGCAAGCATGGCGAGTAGGGGATTGGGTCTGTACTCCCCGAGGTGTCTCGGGGTAGACATGAAAACAGCCGCCTCAGTGGGTTTGACACGTGACCCAGCAGGGGTGAGCCATTTACCCACACCCGATCTGGGCACAAAGTTTGCAATGCACTTGGAAGTCACCTGTCCCCCATGATTTGGGGCAGTGGGCCCATGGACAGGAGAGAGGCCTGCCTCAACTTCTCTGCATCCCCAGCAGGACACAGCATATCAGCCAGTATCTGAAGAAAAACAGAACCTGACAGTTGCAGGTCATATGTAAACTAAGTCACAGTGTGGGTCCCCCAGGCATCTGTGAAGGTCTATGCTTGCCCCGTGAGTATCATCCTGTCTGAGTGAGTATGGCATTACACTGTGGATAAAAAACACCTTGACAGGTAGAGAGAGACTGAGGGAGGAAGGAAAAAGCTTTACATTTTTGTACTTTTAACAGCATTTTTTTTCATGCTTTTTGAACAAGGGGTCCCACATTTTCAATCTCTACTGGGCCTCACAAACTCTGTAGCCAGTCCTGTACACAGTAGATTTTAAGGGTTTTCGAGAGTTCATCCCTCTTACTTGAAGGATTATAATCATGTCTTTCTACAAAAGATCATTTGGAAACGTGGTCAAGGCCAGGATGCTGGATGGTCACTCAAACACATCCAGACACTTTGCTAGAGCCTTCCACCTCCTGGTCCTGCAATTCCATTCAACGGACCTGTTACATTCATCATATTGCAGATAAGACTGGAGAACTACAAAAGAATACAAGGAAAAACAGTTCTAACTTTTGCTGCATTTATATTTAAAACATGAGGCTTCTGTTTTAATTATGTAAAAACCTTCGGAGGAATCACCTTGGAAACTAAGAGAATATGATCATTAAAATTAGCTAGAAGCAAATATTCTTCAGAGCAGTCAACCTAGCCACAAAACCTTTTCATTACTTTTATAGAGGAAATTTCTCCAGTGACCATAATAAACATAAGATAAGGGAAACAAAATGTCCACTGTAGGATTTCTAAAGGGAAGCATAAAATTTGGGTAAAAAACCCATTTTATTATTTAGAATATTGCATGTCTAACGCATTTAGAGTAGTTCACAAAGGAAATGCAAATGTGTTATAATCATCTTTTAAAATGAACCTTCTAATTCCCTACATATCTGCTTTTTGAAAAAGGGAAAAAGCTGTTTCACTGCAGCAAATTGATATGCTAAATGAAAATGTAAGTTTTTTCTCAATATTTTCTTCTTTTAAACACCATAGGGTATTTGTCCCTTTAAGTTGGAATCTGGCAATCTAAAATCAACCCATAAAACTACCAAACGAGCTTTTCCTAAAATTTCATTCATTCTTCTTTTCTTTCCTAGCAGAGATGTAAAAAAACACCTGGTGCTTTCTTGTAATTTTCAAGGAAAAACATCATTTTTAAAAGGATAGAGGGGAAACCCCTACAGAATTTTGGCAGAAATTAAGATAATAAAATAAACAAAAGTGTTTGCATATTTGAATTAATAAATGTAACACAAGAGACAAACAGTACAAATGGCTAGCAACACAAATACCGAAAAAGGAACAGAATTTGCTTAATACTGTCAAATCACATCTTAGAAGCCTGAGTACTTCTCCCAGAAAAATGAACGATTTAGTATATGAACACGCAACACTTCTCATAGAATGTTGTACTTCTGATCTTTTCTTTTTCCTTGTCCAGGCGCCAGTAAGTTAAGACATATGAGAGAGATATAAAATATATAGAGGTAGGCCACAGGCACTCTGTAATTTGCTTTATTTTCTTATGGCCTTTGACTGAGGGTTCCTGACTTCCAGCTTTCTACTCCCATCTTCATTCTGAAGGAGATATCACCTTGCGGTGTGGGTGGAGGCAGTCTTTTCTCCCCATTCCCCGCTCCTGCTCTTCCCATTCCTTGTTTGGACTTCAATTCTCAACAGCTTGCATATCTCCTATCTCTTATGCTCCACAGTGGAGTGAGCTCTTCACTTACAACTCTCCAGATCCTCGCCCTTCATTCCTTCATGTTGCAACTCTGTTCTTCAAGTATGCTTTTGCTGTTGTCGTTGCCGTTCATGTTTGTCTATCGACCGCAACTCCTAGAATCTAAGGACAGCGCTATAAGGCCTTTTTGCATAGGTGCATAAATGATACTCTTCGGCTCAACCCAGGCACCTCTATCCGGCCCTCATCCGTACTGCTTCGTGCCAGGTGAGATTAAAGGAAGCACAGAAACAGACTAATCACTGTCTAATCAAGACTGGTGTTTACAGACAAGCTACTAACAATAGGCCCAAGAGTAAACTAACAGGTCTAAGACATGCCCGTCTGTATTTCGTGTCTACTGTTTGCATCTTACCACAATACCATACTTGCATTCTTTCTGAGAACACACTTTCCTGCATGAAGCTATGTAAAAGTTTATTCTCAAAATGCAGAAAAGAAGGAATTGAATGACTGCAGGCTGAGAATGGTGACTGGGACAATTCATACTTCGGGACAGGACAGGCGTACCTTTGTAATTGCAGTGAAGACTTTTTCCAGAATGGCATTGGGCTGAGCGATTTGTGGTCCACTGGCCTGAATGTTGAGGGCTATGGCACAGGGTTTGGCTACAAATCTAAAAATCAAAAAAAGAGAAAAGCAGAAAGTCAGAAGTTATTGTTTGTATAGCTGTTCTTGATGCCACCAGTTACACATTACTCAATTGTCCCAATAAAGTGCTGGTAGGATTTTATGGCAGTATGTTGTCAACATTCATATCAGTAGCTATAAAGCAGACTTAACTTTATCTTTTTCTCCTTTGGTTCTCAGCAGTAACATTTAAAAAGAAATCCTTTTAACAAATTTAAACCCCCAATCCTCAAATTCTAATCAGACTCAGAAAGACTATCAGATGAAACTATAAGTGTATGAGATACATAAAGAAACAAACTTTGATTTTAAAATGATATAACTCATACTCTTCTTACTAACCCATGGCAATAGTCATGTTATATTGTTACTATGAGAAAGTGTTTACTAAGCATCTGATTACACATGCAGAGAGAGTGCTTTTGACCACCCCTAGTCATAAACTTGGCCATTTTTATCTCTATAATCAAAGTGTGCTATATGCTGCTCCAGTCTCTTGTGGCTTCTTAAAATTCTCTGTTTCGGGGGTTATTTGCTTCTTTCTCATGAGGTGCAATGAAGGATGTCAAAGGGCATGGTGTCTCAGACAAGTCGGAAAGTCTGAAATGTTTACAAGCATCAGCGGAGCTGTTTTCACCCTAAGCCAATGCCTGTGTCAAGAAGAATGGGAAGACTGGGCCTTGTTTCTGGTCGCATCTGCCGTGTGAATGAGGCACTGAAGGAGAGCAGGTGAAGTGCACGGGCCCCAAAGCCATGGTGACATCTCTAATATAGCCTGATATCTCTAATAAAGCCGTGTAAAAAAGAGAAAAGCATTTACAACTTTTAAGAGTTGTTTTAGACTAAATGCTCAAGAAATAACACTCTGTAAACGCTTATTTTCAACAGTGACATTTAACAGTTTTTTACTAGTACAGAATAAATTAATATCTTATGAACGTATTAGCCATGTTAACTCAATGTTGGTCAGAGGTGACAACGGACAAATGTGCAAAACACCATAAGTGAATCTTAGATGAAGCTCCTTTAATAACAGTTGGTGAGATTAATGAACAGCAGACAAAGGATTTTTCTAAAAAGTGAAACTAATAAAATTTACATACACGGTACTACATAAGATCCTACTGGGTCCTATTTCAAGTAAAAGTGAAGAAATTTATTCAAACAGAAAAATGGAACACTGTACATGAGTAAGCCTAAACCAGGAAAGACATATACAGAAAATGTAATATAATACCTGTTACACTGGGCTCTCTGGGACAAAGCTGGGAAGAAAGAATAATCACTCTTTCCCAATATATAAATCTTCTAGAAACTGTAGTATTCTCCAATTTTTGCATTCTCAATTTTGTTGACTGTAAGATTTTTCTGGAATACATCACCCATGTCCCTACGTGCTTGACAGGAAGTGTAACCGTTTCCTACGTCTCTGGGTCTTCACTAGGAACAATAATCACAGAGCTATGCCTGTGGCTACAGTGGTGAAAGAAGGGATTTAACGGGCAATGACCATAAGAAAGAGTCCAGAACTTGTTTTCTTGGCAAAGTTTTCTATTTTGTGGCTGCCTCCTTAACATAAGGTACAATCAGCAGTGTGAAAAGACATGAGGTTCAGTGAAAGTGAAAAATAAAGTAAAAGAGCAAAATTAATTTGGTGTATAGGCCAAAATCAACTCTTCCAATGGTTTCCTTCTACTCCTCCCACCAGCCTTCCCTTGGCTTCCCCATTTCCACAGTCCGGACACACTGTGTTCAAATTCCCATTTGGACTTTATCATTACCATCCTATAAAACCTGCTAATCTAGTACACAGTCTTCTTTCTTCTTCTAAATAGTGCGGAGTCTAAATGCAGAGGCTGATCATTTCATCTTTGTATACCTCACGACGGTGCCTGGACACACACAGGATGGGGTCAAGAAACTTGGTCAACTGGTTATCTTCGGTAAATATGTTTTCACTGTTGCTACTCTGGTGCTGAGTGCAGCAGACAAGTTTGCAGATATCCTCTGTGTGACCCATAACAATGCGTACGCAGGCAGTAGGATAGTCAAGAAATTTCCCCAATAGCATCTCTTCAATAGCAACGTCCTCACCTTGGATATCATTCTCCAGTAATTTACAAATGCACTCGGAAGAGTTTCTTCTAGTATTTATTACACAATGCAATATCTTATGCCTCCCCCCTTCTCTTTTTAAGTTCCAAACCACTGTTTTAAAAATTATTTTCTCTAAATTTCTACAATAAATGTAATAGCATACCTCTCAATCACCAAACTTATCAAATTTTGATAATCAAAATCAACTAAATATGATACTCTGTAAACATATTTTTAAAGCAGTGCCTAAAGGATAGGATAGGAATTATTTCCACTACTATTTGGCTATGAAGTCCTAGCTACAGAAACTAATCTCTGTGCCTCAATCTCCTTACTTATAAAAAATTATTATAATTATGTACATACATGTGTGTGCCTATAGATATATGCATATGTTAAAAGATAATATCACACAGTCTCTTTGTCTAAAATCTTTAACATGAGCCATGGTAGGGTTTCATTCCATAGCATTTACTCATCCTGACTTTCCCGGGTCTAGCAATCCACCCAGCTTCAGCTCCACCGTGCCAAGCCATGTGCATTCAACAAGTTCTAAAAGTATCAAGCAAAAAAAAAGACCCTTGGAAATGACAAGGGCCATCAAGTAAAGTAACGTACTCACCCCAATTTGCCTTCAGTCCTGGGGTTCCCAGCATCATTATTTATGGCACCACCTTTACCAACAAAAGTGTCCCTATTTGATAGTTTGCCATAGGGAAAAAAAAAAAAGGCAGATTGGTCCTGTTTGGACAATAAATTGCAGAGAACCTCATCATCAAACTCTAAGCCTGGTGCAGGTCCACTAGGAGTCCACACCAGCAGCATCAGGATTTGAGCTCCTGCACACTTGGCCTCCTCTCAGGGACCAAACCTTTCCAGCTCCCTCATCCACCCTGATGGCTCTCCAGGGTGCTGCAGCCACACTTCCCATAGGACATTTAGTACAAGCGTGTGTGTGTCCCTCCCCCGTGTGGATGGCCTCCACGAGGGCAGGACCGGGCTTTAGTGAAAGTCCACATCTCCAGAGCCTTATATGTGATCTCATTTAATCCTCCCTCGGTTACAGGAAGCGGCATTGACATCAGTCATGCTTTGCAGAAAGGACTAAAGAGGCCAGAAGCCCTTTAAAGTTTAAATAGCCCATGGTGGGTATGTACAAATATCAACCCACTTGAATTCTCTGAATGATGTCATAACAATGTTTTTATTTACATGCCTGACATGCTGTGGGCATTCAATGAATATTTAATGGCTGAACAAATGAATGAAAAAATCCCCTAAAACACAATAGTAACTATCTTTCTAAAGAGGCTGTGTATTTTAATTCCCTTGGATATCCACATCATGTGGGACTCAGAGGGTAGGAGGCTGACTATTCCAATATGAGAAGCCATTTCTATAATTCCCATTGTCCCTATGATGTGATTTCAAAGCTGCCCCAAAGAGCCCTTGTGTAGGCTCCACCAACCCCTCATTCAGTATTCTCTTCTCAGCTTATCCAGTATGGACAGCCAAACCCTAAATTTCCAATATTTAAAAAAACTGCATAAAATAGGCAGGAAAAGCAAATACCAAAGCTCAAATGGGAGAAGAAAGAAAAGAAGTAGCATGTATAACTCTCATCTTCCTAATAGATATTCCTGATTATAGAAAATATAGAAATTTTGTGCTTATTCTCCAAAGAAATTATCAATCACCTCTAGCATTTTTTTCCCAAGAACATATTAGATACCAAAGAAAACCCATGACACAACTACTACAATTTTATTACCTACTGTCACGGTCCATTAAAGAAAAACTAGATTTTATTTAAATGCTGACTGCAGCAGAAATAAATTCACAATAGCTGTCTTTCACAGCATCTTGAGAGAAAGAGAAAGAGCATCAGAGACAGAGAAACAGACAGATGGGGGATGCGGTGGAGCACTTACAAATAAAATAGTTGGAAGGAAATATGTACTTTCAGGCTTTGATGGTTACCTCTACAAGGAAATGCTCACCTAATTACTTTTTTTTATCAAAGGCAGCACCACCACCTTCAAAAGATCAAACATATATAAATCCTGTCATGTACTATATTTGAAAGCAAATATATTAAGGATATAAACTTTGAAAAATCCTAGTCTCAGTTAAAAAGCAGAGAAAATACCTAAGACATTCCTATTTTCCATTCTATTTAACAACATATATTTGTATTTTAAACATGAATTAAACATTCTGCACAAAGTACCGAAGTAAGCACCGGGTAGTGGCGTGGTGAAAGGTATACACAATACATGATGTGAACCTTGCACTCAGAGAAGTTTACAATTTGGAAAAGGAAGTTATAAAAAAATAAATGTTTACATGGTATACATCAGTGTTCTAAATACTTAACAGTTTTTAATCAGCTCAGTAACACGGCCAGGGGCTTTTAGTCTTTTCCAACTGTACCATTTCCAAAACTTTTCAAAGATAGTTGGAAGGCTATGATGGTAGTTATCCAAACCTACACATGTAATAAATTGTATAGAATTAAATCTGTCTCTCTCTCTCCTCTTTCTCTCTCTCTCCTTTGTTTTCTTGCTTTTTTAAATTTATACTATAACATTTAGTTAGGAGAAACAAAATGTTCAGCACCTTTTTTTAATGGTGCTAACCTTGAATGAATACACAGAAATTATTTATACTAACTATATTACAATAAGATATATGAAAAATCAACCCTTCTAATACACAATGTCACTTGCTGTAATGTCATAATTTTCAAATGGTCCAAAAATATAATTAAATTATATTATCATGTAGGTGAAACATATACGTGACTTCTAAATTATGCAGATAATTCATGACAGACTTCAAAGACTTGTAGACACACTTTTACTTGGAAAAATACTTTAAAATTAGGAACACAATCTGAAGCATTCAGTTATTCTTGTTCTAAATTCACGTTTTAATGTCTGCTGGTTAAATAGCAGAATAATGACACAGTCTAACATCTTTTCATTATAACTCATTATTGAAGTTGTATATCAACAAAATACTTTTTGTACATATAGTAATATTTGATTTAAACCATTTAAAAATAATTAAGTGGAAAATTGAAAGTAGGGTGATTAAAAAACAACAGCATATTCAGCTTAAAAGTACATTAAACTATTGCTTTTCAATTTTTTGTTCTAGTACTGACCATGTTTTCCATGACAAATGGAGCAGTTCTGGAGTCTTAGAATTATGAAATATGGAGGAATTGGTCTTTTGTAATTACTTCTGAGAATTGGGTATACAGTACCTCATTAAATTATTCAGTGGACAATATACTCTTTTCAAGTGTGCAGATAGTGTTTGCTTTTTATTTTTGTTCATAAAATGCCTTCAAAAATTGTCTTAAGAAAAAGAGGCAAGTTTGCCTTACCTAAAGATCAGACATAAAAACATCATTCCAATGACATTACATTAAACATTTGTTTTCATCTGAAATATTCATAGAATGCCAATTAAATAGATTTTCTTGGTTCATCCATATCCTGGAAAATTATTAATATGATGCATCAAAATAATCTACGTAGAACTCAAAGAATTAACAAAAAAAATCAAACAACCCCATTTATAAATGGGCAAAAGAAATGAACAGAAACTTTTCCAAAGAAGACAGAATAATGGCCAGCAAACATATAAAAAAATGTTCAACATCTCTAATCATTAGAGAAATGCAAATCATAACCACAATGAGATACCACCTAACCCCAGTGAGATTGGCCACTAGCAAAAAATCCTAGAACAAAAAATGGTGGCGAGGATGTGGAGAGACAGGAACACTCTTACACTGCTGGTGGGACTGCAAATTAGTGCAACCACTGTGGAAAAGAATTTGGAGATTCCTCAAAGAGCTAAAAATAGAAATACCATTCAATCCAGCAATAGCATTATTAGGCATCTACCCAAAAGAGCATAAGACATTCTGTTATAAAAACATCTGCACCCAAATGTTTACGGCAGCACAATTCACTATTGCTAGATTGTGGAAATAACCCAAGTGCCCGTCAATTCATGAGTGGATTATTAAAATTTGGTATATGTTTACAATGGAATATTACTCAATTTTAAGAAACAACAGTGAGCTAGCACCGCTTATATCATCTTGGATTAAGCTTGAACCCATTATTTGAAGTGAGGTGACACAAGACGGGAACAATGGGCTCCACAGGTCCTCCCTATCAAATTGTTACTGACTGATTAACACTATGGTGCTCAAATGGTGGCAGTGTTCACTAGGGATTTGGGGGGTGGGGGGTAGACCCACATCTGAGGGATATGGTGAGTGCTGTGGAGGAGAGGAGCATGCTTGAAATGTATTTGGGGATGGGAATTAGGAGTCTCAATAGGGGGAAGGAAATCCTCTAAAACTGATGTATGTGAATAGCTGTACAACTTGATAAATTTACTAATAACCATTTAATTGTACACTTAAAATGGAGTAAGGCATGATATGTTAAAAAAAAAAAAAGTTTCAGACTGGATTGTGGAAAATGGCGGAATAGGAGTGCCCTCCTGGCTCTCTGCTCTCAGAGTCGGAGGTGAAATAGGCAGACTACTGCACGCGAGTGAACTCCACTTCTACAGGACCAGCTATACGAATCTACAGAGAACCATCGT
>CAUYRT010003941.1:0-55671 GCA_963574885.1 Lepilemur ruficaudatus | reverse complement strand
AGGAAGGTGACCTCCAAAGACAGGAAACAAAAACCCACCGCACACATATAGTTTAAAATGCTTATGAACACTTTCTTTGAGAAACATATAAACAAAGCCAATCCCCCTTTACCTGATCACCACCTTTATCACCTCTTAATAAGTAATTGTTATTAAGAGGTTGCTTCCTATTTGAGGTTGGTTACTCATTTCACGACTTGTGTGTGAGTACAGCTAATTCAGCCATGAAAAAAGTTCTTGTATCTATGTTAGGATGACTTTAAATAAAGTTTAAAAACAAGGCATTTCTAGCCCTTTGGGGTTTGTTGAGTTCTCTTGAGGTTTTCTGAGAATTATTAAAGGAAATGAGAAACATATGTTCTGCGTAGACCATGGACAGTACCAGTCCGAGTAAAATCAGGAGATTGTTGACTAGAAAGACAAAAGTTAAAGCTGAGAAGCAGAAATCACTTCTCATAAATCGCTGGCTTATAAAAATAAAAGACTTTCCCTTTTCTTTTAAGGCGTAACTGTCCATGGCAGTTGTATAATACACTGCTTGGAGAAAGGAAAAAAAAACGAATATTTGAAAGTCCAAGAATTCATGTAATATCATTTTACCAAAGCTTCCGGCATTGAAGTGTTTGTGTTATTAACACCCTCTAAAATTTACAGTAGTGACTAATTTGCTATAGTCACTGGACAGAAATCATGTAGCATGATTTACACTGCTACAAAATCTTTACTAACTTGGGCACCGTAAATTTGATCATTTAATAATTTAGTACTAAATCTCTTCTTTTAATGAAAGGAGAGTGATCATGATTATTATTAATGCTATTTTTAGTTAGTTTTAAATTATGCCATTATGATAAAACATTCTACTTAATTTAATATTTCAACTCAAAATTAATTTCCAAAGTCTTTAATTCTAGTCGGTCTGCATAATTACAAGGTATTGTAATACTCTTGCAACGGAATGTCTAAAGTGCATTTAACAATAGGGGATGTCAAGTGAATATCTTATTTAGGTAGCATAGCTTAGAGTTGGGTCTTGGTCTCTCAGAATTCCAACACTCAGCATTCTAATTCACAAACTAAAAATGTCTCTCCTTTTTGAAGAAAAGATAAATAATGGATAAAGCTACTCATATCAGATTCTGATAAAAAGCTCTGTATAATTTTAAAGTACTGTGATGAATTTTCGGTTTGTGTTTTTTTTTTTAAGAAAAATGTTCAGTGTGCTTTTGGAAATAACATGTCACCTCAAAGTGCTCTCATGTGCTACCTTCATCCAATTTACACACCTGATGGATAGAAAAGTGATGTTTTTTGTGCACAGCAGTAGTTATTTCACATGCTGACAGGTGTCCGTGCAAAAGCAACTTGCAACTTAAGACCACCCTCTACTGGCTCTCCCCAATGCTGCAAAAGCTATCATCAGCGTAACGTCCAACTCATTGATCCTAAATACTCCTCACTCAAAAACCTGAAAGCATCCTTGCAAAGAATTTGCCGAACTTGTCCCCTACCTCCTAACCAATACTCCAATATTCCATTTGCTCCAGGCTTAAAGACATGAACCATCCTTAAAGAAACGACAATAATCCGTTATGTATGACTCTTAGGATAACTAATCACAAGAATCTGTTAGGTTAAATGCTGTTACCTATAGTAATTAACTGCAGGGTTGTTGTTTTTTCCTACATAATGAACTTGATACTCTTGAATCAGACTTGATTGATAGACAGGGGTGTTATCATTTACTGCCCTGCCACAGAAGATGATGTCCTGGGACAGTCAAGATTCTATTTAGGAACTAAACAGGAGAACATTTTGTTGCTGAGACAACTTTATATCGATGTGTGTTGCCCTTCATTGCTCAAGAGCCATGGTTTTCCCACCAAAGTCAATGCTCTTGACTTATTATTATTATTATTAATATTGACTTGACTTTGGTGGGAAACTACTGCCCTGAAAGGGACATGGAATTTTGACTTAGGGTCGCCACCTCTCTAGAACCTTGCGATTGACTGTGATTAGTAATTTCCAGAGCTGGATAAAAGTGGAGTTACATTCCTTCCCTCTGCTCCCTCCCAAGCAAACTCTTGTTTCTAGGTTCAGAGACAAAGCGTTGCATTTATGAAACAAATACTTTGTTTCTCTCAAGCACTGTCCCGTCCATCCTGGAAAGATACAATTCCTCATTTACCAAGTCACTTCATTCATTTATTCAGCCAGTATTTGTCACAGGCCCTGGACTCTGTGGCAGGTGACAGGGATGCATCTCCTGTGTACCTGCCAGGTCCCCAGAGAGGCCGTTCCTGAGGGGTCTATGTGATCAGACCCTAATCCTATCACTTCACTCTTTCATTTCCATTGCAGAACTCACTGCTGCCTGACTTTGTTTACTTACTGGCTTATTAGTCAGTCCCCCCATCGTAGAACGTGGGCTCCAAGACAACAAAGAACTGTCTGCCTTGCTCACCTGGTACCTCCAGCCGATAGAATAATGCACGGCATTTACTAGTTGCTCAATAAATGTTTGTGCTTGTCTTTCCATTCTTGGGATACTTGACTTAGTAGAATGGGTTCCAGCTCCATCCAGGATAACACAAGAGGTGCTAGATCACCGTTGTTTTTTATGGCTGAGTAGTACTCCATGGTGTACATATACCACATTTTATTAGTCCACTCATGGATTGATGGGCACTTGGGTTTCCACATCTTTGCAATGGAAGCATCCCAAGAATGGAAAAATAAGCACCACGTGTACTCACCAGCAAATTGGTTTTAACTGATCAATACCTACGGGCACATATAGTAGTAATATTCATCGGGCGTCAGGCAGATGGGAGCGGGGAGGAGGGGATGGGTATATTCACACCTAACGGGGGCAGTGTGCACTGTCTGGGGGATGGACTCGCTTGTAGCTCTGATTCGGGGGCGGGGGACAAGGGCAATGTACGTAACCTAAACATTTGTACCCCCATAATATGCCGAAATAAAATAAATAAATGTTTGTGAAACTAATGGACAGATTTCTGGCTACCTGATTTTTTTTCCCCCAGTATTAGCCCACATCCAACGAGGCTGAGTCCTGACAATTCTTACGTTATGAAATCTGTCTGTTCTCCTCCTCATTCCTGCAGCTGCCGCTGCAGTCCAGATGCTTAGGACGGGAAACTGACTCTGGAAAACTTAATAGGAAAAAAAAATGTATCAGAAGGATATGGGATATCTTATGGAATACATGAAAAAAAAAACTAGGGGAAAAAAAACTAGACACAGAAAGGATAAGAACCAACGTAGATGTTCAGTCATAGGAATTGAAGGACAGAAGCTTCTGAGTCTTTGAGGTCTCCCCAGTCTGCGTTGGCTTTGACTATCTTTTAAAATCAACTGTTACAGTTTAATGTGTTCTCCTTGAAAGCAAGAACAAGATCCAAAGAACAGGATTTCTTAGGAGGAGCCAGAAGATTTGAAAGCCATTCTTGTTTTTATTAGTTACTATAAAATGGATGAGATACTCTAAGAATCAGTTTCTACAGCTGATAAAATAGCAGGATCCCTGTCTTTCCTTCATGTGAGCAATTGAGAAAGATATGTAAGGATTTTTAGCAAAAAAAAAAAAAATCATTACAATATTCTTGTCTTTCAAGACAAAACTGGGCAACACAGCAAGACCCTATCTTTACAAAAAATTTAAAAAATTAGCCAGGCATATTAGCACATAACTGTAGTCCCAGCTACTCGGGAGGCTGAGGCAGGAGGATCACTTGAGCCCAGGAGTTTGAGGTTAGAATGAGCTATGATCATGCCACTGCACTCCAGCCTGGGTGACAGAGCAAGACCCTGTCTCTAAATCAATCATCTTGTCCTTTTAAAATATAAAATGTATTGTCAAGGAGATTAAGTACTGATTTGGTTAAGGTCTTCTCCCCCATATTCTGTAAGGTTCTTAAACATCCTTAAATTCACACACATCTGTTGGTATCCAACGGAATGCCAGATTCGCTGCAAATTTAGGATGTTGATTACAGCATCTTCTTTTAAGTTCCAACTCACCTACCTCTGAGAATCTTCTTTTATTGAAACCTTTCATTTTTCCTTTCCATTAATTTTCACATCTCAGTTCTATAATCTCTATCCCTAGTAAACTAAAACTCTACTCTGCTTTTATAGTCCTAGCTCTGATTGCCATGGCGTCCCATGGCCATGGGATGAGGCGGCTGGTGGTTTTTCTCAGGAAAAAAAAAAAACTCAATTTTCCCCTTTCTTATGACAGAATTCCTTCAAATCCTTCGGTATTTCTCCCTATGGCAAACAATTGTCTTCTCTGGGCTTTGGAAATCCCTGTTATAAAAGTATATAGCATGACAAACTGTATTCAGGGACAGAACCAGGTGTGTATTTCCTCCAAATTATGAGGCACATCGATAACGCTGTATCTCAGTTTGACAATGCATGTGTGTGTCCCATGTAACTTTGTAACTTTATGAGCATCAGAAAAAAATCTATAGGAATCCTTCAGAGGAGAAAGTATTAACAAATATTGGAGTATAATTACTTAAGAGATCTAACAACATTTTTCCGAGTTGTTTTTATTTACCCTGAAGGTAACTAGCACATAGACCTTACCCTGGAAAGAAAAAGATAAAAGGAAAACAAACCATTTTTAATTTAAGTCTCTACTATATATTCAGCTGTAGATGAGACACGTCTATGAATGTTTTGCACTAAATTGCGATCCCTTTGCAAGCTCCCATCTCAAATGTGCTGCCTGACACTGTATCCAGAGCTAGCCGCAGTGCCAGACACATAGTAGGTCTTCCCTAACAACAGGGGCTAAGACCGGCTGGGCCCTTACTGCATGCCGTATACTATCCCAAGCACTTTTCACGTACTAATTCACTTTATTCTCATGCCGATGCTATAGAATAGGTGCTAGGCTCATTTTACAGATGAGGAAACAAGCTAAGAGGTCACACAGGTGGCAGAGCTAAGTTGCAAAACTGGGCAATGCAACATTGCAGCCCAAGCTGAATCGCCATATTGGTCTTGTTGAGTGAATACAACAACATCATGCCCTTCAGGAACCAGTACCTTTTTATACAGAGATGGTTCCGAAGTTGACGCAAACGTGTACCTGTTTCAAAGCCACAGTGTTTGCCTTCTGTTAAAACAGGTGATACGGGCCGGGCGTGGTGGCTCACGCCTGTAATCCTAGCACTCTGGGGGGCCGAGGCGAGTGGATCGCTCAAGGTCAGGAGTTCAAGACCAGCCTGAGCAAGAGCGAGACCCTGTCTCTACTGAAAATAGAAATAAATTAATCGGCCAAATATATATAGAAAAAATTAGCTGGGCATGGTGGCACATGCCCGTAGTCCCAGCTGCTCGGGAGGCTGAGGCAGGAGGATGGCTTGAACCCAGGAGTTTGAGGTTGCTGTGAGCTAGGCTGACACTACGGCACTCTAGCCCGGGCAACAGAGTGAGACTCTGTCTCTAAAAAAAAAAAAAAAAAAAACAAAACCAGGTAACACAGCGAGTTTCCCCGCCTTGCTTCGTAAATCCCAGGAAAAGCCTCTCTCCCTCCCGCTCTCCACCTCTCATTCTTCACCACTCAGGACTAACCATCGGCCGTGATGCGGGGCAGAATTGCCAACCAGCATCCCGATGATGCCATCATTTCCAATTGGCACTTGGGAGCCGTGAGGATAGGAGGCATCACTCACCGCCAAGAGTACAGATGTTTCTAATTGCTTTCCATTACCAAGAATAACAGCTGTTTACATCTATCAGCAGATAATTCACAAGAGCTCCAGACTATTAAGATAACACACCCCACCTGGTCACCATCACACGTTGTCAAGGCCAACGCAGAGGCTGCCAGAACCCCCTTCCGCGTCTCTGTTCGTCAACCGGGAGCATGTGTCACCTTCAGACATCCTTATGCTACCCCACAAGCCCTGGCTTCTTGGTGGCCCGACACATCAAACGGACATATGGACTCTTCATGGCTTTGTAGTAAATGTTTTATGGTTATCTTCCAGCCAAGGGCAGCTGACAGAGAGGAGCAAGGGACTTGCAAATCGCCCGATGGAAGAATTTCCACACATTTCTCACAGAAGAGTAAGAAGTGCCCTGCTTGGAGGAGTTCCGCAACTGCAATAGGCTTAACTTCCCTTAACGTACCAATGAATCACATTTGGTGACGGATTACGCGATTCGATAGCTTCCCAGGGCCCTGGGCACAGACTCAGAATCCTTAAAACGGACGATGTTAATAATTCCGTAAACTTCATCACTTAGTTTTATTGACCACAGAAGACGACAAATATTAAAACACATCATAGACGTTGGAGTTAAAAAGACTAACATACCTCCTTGCCGTTGCCATGTGGATCCTTACTCCTTTTTTTTTTTTCCAGCCGACTTTAAAAGTGACTCAGGCAATTGGTCTCTACTATTTTTATTGTTGACTACTCCAGAATCTAACACAGCTTTGTGTTCCTGCTTCTAAAATTGACCATGTACACATTCAGATACTTACTTTTTTATCCATCAATTGTTTAACCTATTAAAAATAATGAGAGTATCTTCTATGTAAAACCACAGAAATGTTCACAAAGCTACATATACCGAAAATTTCTCTTATGGTTTGTGGCAGCTTCTACCCAAGGTACCCGTGATCAATTCCTCCCTTCCATGTACTTATATGTAATTCCCCCCTTCGGAAGGTGGAATCCGGCCAGGTGCCATGAATCCCAGCATTTTGGGAGGCTGAGGCGGGAGGACCACTGGAGCCCAGGAGTTTAAGGTTGCAGTGAGCTGTGATCACACCACTGCACTCCAGCCGGGGAAACAGAGTGAGACTGTCTGAAAATACACACACACAAAAAAACCCCAAACAAACAAAAAAAGATAGAATCTACAGAGTCCTTTGACTCTGGGCTGGCCTCTGATTGCTTTGACCGGTGGAATATGCCAGAAGTGATACTTTGCCAGTCCTAGGCCTAATTCTTAAAAGGACGGTCTCTGTTTCTCTTCTCTTAGAATCTCTTGCTTTGAGGCAAGCCAAGGGCCACGTAGGAACCCTCACCACCCTGCCGCCTGCAGTCTGCAAAGAAACACAGGTAGCCCTGCGGAAGGACGAGATGGAGAAACAATAATAACAGCCCCACCTCAACTGTTCCTGCCATTCCAGGATCCCAGGCATTCCAACCCTCTCTAGCAGGGCAGCCCATCCTGGCTGAGGCTCTGGGTATCATATAGCAGAGAGAGGCTGTCCTTGAATTATTGACCCACAGCATGTGAGCATCGTAAAGATGGTTCAGTGTTACACAGCAATTGGTAACTAGAACATAGCCCGCCTGACTTTTGTCATTTTCTGAGCATTACTCTGTGATACTGACGGCATTACTCGTGAGAAAAATCCTCCTGTTAAGTCATAATTCACGCCATAAATATCCGTGTAGTTTCTAATGCAAGAAACAAAAAGGAAAACGGGTAAGTGCTCACGATGCACCTGACTCCTCTTTTCCTCTAAATCTGTCTGGCTCCATTGTCAATGGGGAGGAGGGGGTGGTTACTACACAGTGTTGCTTATAAAATAAGCTATCATGTATTTTAGGGGTCCACTACGGCACTGGGTATCAGTTCAAATCACCGTACTTAGTTTTCCTGGTCTAAATATATATCCGACAGTCTGGTTTTAATTTAGAATAAAATCCTCACTTCCTTCCAGGAAATTTGTTTCTTTTAATAGAACTCCGAGTTTGGAAAACCATACAAATCCTCCCCGCACAACATCAGATATAAATCTGCGATTGGCAAAGTGCTAGTTTTGAAACCTTAGGAGGTGATTGTGTTTCTTTACAAATATGTTCCCTTTTACAATAACACCTGATCTGTGCATATAGCAAACTGCGTATGCATAAATATAAAGATATATATTATACACGCATATTGTGTGTGTATGTATGATGCATATATTGATACAAATTTAAGTCAGGATTAGCTGTAAGGCGCATCGGCAAATCTCGGTATGAGATTTTTTTGGTCACTTGGCATCTGCCTAGCAGTGGTGAGATCCCCCCACATGAGAACAGAGACCCCTGGATTCCAGCTCACCACCCCAACCTTGCTGCCACGCCCCTGCGTGATTCTCAGGAGACTGGCGTAACAACCCGAGTTTCTTTTCACTTCTAAAACTTATTATTCTAATACTTTTTCTTATTTTCTTATCTGGGCTTATCAGCTTACATGCCCGCCAAATGGACTCAGCCTCATTCCTATCGTACAGTATCTTTTAGCAAGAAATCGAACATTTCAACGTGACTGAGATAAAAATTGTTTTCTTCATTTGGTCGAATTTTGTAGCAAAAATAGGAAATAGCCAGCTACTTCCCTTCTAATAACTTTAGGGTGTTGATGCTCAAGTACCACTATTGGCTCTTTTTAAGCTTTTGGAAAGAAACATTTTCCCTAATTGAATTCAGTCATTTAAGAAAGGCACAAGTTTTCTTAAACTATCACGCCATTTAGTGGGGAGAAGGAAACACATGTTTTATGTTCCCTTTTACAAAAAGAAAAATGCATATTGTTTTTAATTACTCCTGAGTATAGTTCAGTTTAGAGTCTCATTCTGTTGCCCGGGCTAGAGTGCCGTGGCGTCAGCCTAGCTCACAGCAGCCTCAAACTCCTGGGCTCAAGCGATCCTCCTGCCTCAGCCTCCCGAGTAGCTGGGACTCCAGGCATGTGCCACCATGCCCAGCTCATTTTTTCTATATATGTTTAGTTGGCCAATTAATTTCTTTCTATTTTTTTTAGTAGAGACAGGGTCTTTCTCTTGCTCAGGCTTGTTTTGAACTCCTGACCTTCAGTGATCCTCCTGCCTTGGCCTCCCAGAGTGCTAGGATTACAGGCGTGAGCCACCGCGCCCAGCCTAAACTTATTATGAAATGACTATAGAGTCACAGGAAGCCACAGGAACAGTACCTAGAGTCCTCTGAACCTTTTACTCAGACCACCAATGCCCCGCAGATTTTGAAATCTCTCTTTTCCTTTGTCCCTGTGAAACACCAGAAGACAAGGATATTTCTTAATATCAAAGCTGCTCTCACATTTGCCGTCCAGGGCTGCAGGGAGACAGCTGCTTATTAATGGGATTGCAAGGAGAACGAAGCTAACACAGGGCTGGTGAACACACCCGTTCCCAGGCTGGCATGATATGGCATGCAAGTTGGCGTGCAGAGTTCTGCAAACATATGGCAGGCAGAAGCTGCTGTTTCCTCCTAGGGAGCGGCGTCGGAGACGTCAGCTCCCGCAGCATTGGAGACACATGCCCTAAAACTCGCCAGTGCTGCTGAGGGCTTAGAGCACGTACCATTTCCCCGTCAACATAACGGGAACGGAACTCTAGACGTGGTGTCCCGCCTGCAACCATAGGAACCAAAAGCCTGTGTTTCCCCAAGAAGACACGTAACTGGACGTCCTCGCTGAAGCTTTTGCATCAGAGCACATTCAGGGGCGTTACATTTGCACCTATGAGACTGCATCATAAACAAAGTTCTACCTGGTAAAACTTCAACCATTCAGTTTAGCCCTTTGCCTCCAGACAAGCGAGTGCTTATGGACAGAAGGAACTATGAGGATCCGCACCTTTGCTTCACGGTGGATAAAACAGAAATGTTCTATGACTTGCCCAGATATCCAGAGTCTGAGTCTGGATGAACATTCAAGACTTTACACTTTCCTAGAATTCTGCTGCTAAAGCAGCTCGTTCTTCATTACGGAGCCTCTCCCCAAATGTCACCGTCTCCACTCTCTGAAAATTCATCCAACTTTACCTACATCTTTACCACTGAAATTTATTTTCTTCATCCTGTTCTCCACGGCGGTAAAGTGCATTTAGTATATAATAAACCTGCACGTTTTTGAAGACGATCATCGAATTTCTCTCAGCCCTCCCTTAGTCGAACTACATAAATGAAGTCCCTTCAGGAAGAAGGCTGCGATACAGGTCTCTGTTTTTGAGCATCTATATTTATACCTACTCAGAGGATTCCTATTTGCTTAAAAGTATAAACTTGATCTCATACATAAATAAATTATCCCCATTCTAGAAAGTCTACTATATAAAAGATATTTCAACTAAACATGGCTTTTGTCTTTCAATGCACTTTTTAATTTAAACAAATAGCTGGAGAGTCATCATTTGGTGGGATATGTTATTCCAAAAGACTTTACTGGTTTAATGGAAAAGTTCTTCATTGAAAGAGTGAAGCCCTACACTCTTTTTTTTTGAGTGTCTCACTCTGTTGCCCAGCTGTAGAGTGCTGTGGCATCAGCCTACCTCACAGCAACCTCAAACTCCTGGGCTCAAGCGATCCTCCTGCCTCAGCCTCCCGAGGAGCTGGGACTACAGGTACCTGCCACCATGCCCGGCTAATTTTCATAATGTTTTTTTAGTTGGCCAATTAATTTCTTTCTATTTTTAGTAGAGACGGGGTCTTGCTCTTGCTCAGGCTGGTCTCGAACTCCCAACCTTGAGCGATCCACCCGCCTTGGCCTCCCAGAGTGCTAGGATTATAGGTGTGAGCCACCGCGCCCGGCCCATCTCAGTTTTTCTATTCCAGTGGAATAGACTCTATGTTTATGTGGTTTACTATATACATATATAGTACTGTATGTATATAAATACATAAATATAGACCTTATATTTATATGGTTTACTATATATACTACTGTATATATAAATATAAATACATATAGACTATATTTATATGGTTTACTATATAAATATAAATACATATAGACTATTTATATGTCTTACTATATAAATATACAGTACTGTATATAAACATAAATACATATAGACTCTATATTTATATGGTTTACCATGTAAATATATACTACTGTATATATAAATACATATAGATCCTATATTTATATGGTTTACTATATATAGTACTGTATATATAAATACATATAGACCCTATATTTATATGGTTTACTATGTATAGTACAGTATATATAAACAATTACATATAGACCCTATATTTATATGGTTTACTATATATAATACTGTATATATAAATATAAATACATATAGACTATATTTATATGGTTTACTATATATAGTACTGCATATATAAATATAAATACATAAATATAGACCCTATATTTATATGGTTTACTGTGTATAGTACTGTATATATAAATATGAATACATAAATATAGGCCCTATATTTATGTAGTCTACTTGGAAAGTATGGCCACTACCGTAGCATACAACTCTCTGAAGATGAACACTTTCTCCTAACAGAACAGCGAGATCTTTGAAGGTGTTTCAGAGGCCGTTTGGTCTCGCGCTCAGCCAAAACAACACCTGAAGCCCACAAGGCAGACAGCTACCTGGCCCAAGGGTGTCCAGCCAGACTGGAGGTAAACGCCAAGATGTACCAGTGTCAACAACAAGGGGCAGCATTTAAAAATAAATAATCAGACTATTGATTAGGCAGAACAAAATCCTTATTAAAACACCCCCAGTGTCTCAATGGTGCCTCTCTGTTCCAGCCCTTTCAAAAGACATTAATTTAAATCGTGTATCAATGCGCTCACTAATATCACTGCTAACCTTTCCTTCTAATTTTTATGTCAAGTCCTGCTCATAGAGTTCTAAAAAGTGACTTTCATAGCCCTAAGGCCAAAGAGAATCCACACTTTCTGGTTTTTATAACACCAGAAAAGTAATACGTAGAAAAAAAACTTTACAGAAGTAATTTAAATGAGGAAGTCATTTGCTGACTTTAAAGGAGCTGCCTATCGTAACAGGTTTCATCTTTTGTTCTTTCCCCCAGTATTTCCAGCCAAGTACAGAGAGTGGTTTTGAAAATATAAAAACTAAGTTTCTGTCTTTTGGAGGAGTCTAAGTGACTCCTGCAAAGCCGAAGCAAGAGTAGGTACATCATCGGGGCTGAAAGTCAAGTTTTCTGGATGGAGTCGGGTTTCTCTCTGCTTCCTGTGGCAGTTTGTTGCCAAGCCAAGCCTGTGTGCAGGTTAGTCTCCATCAGCGTTCGAAATGGGAATCAGCTGGCCGCGATCCTGCATTCTCTCTCCTGGCCTGGAGGACGGAAAGCCAGCACAGGCCTCTCTGTGCGCTGTGACTAACATCCAGACCCATCCCGGCCTCCCCCGACGCAGGGTCCCCAAAATGGCCCAGTCAGGTGCCAATCAAGAGCTCGCCGTTGGGGCTCGGGTAACCTGGAAGCCGATTTAAAACAGAGCATGGTGTCTCGAAAGACAGCAGCTGCGGTGGCAGCACCGTTTCTGCAGCTTCCAAAATCTCCACATTGAAACAGATGGCGAAACCAAAACCAACGGACATTCGCAACAGAACTGCATGACAAAGTGTTCCCATTATCCTCGAAATAAAAGCGGATGAGAACAAACCACCAATAGCCACGAGATGCCAGTGTCCCTGGCATCTGCGTGGGAGAAAGCAGAGGAGACAACAGGACATCTGCGAGACCTCAGATCGGGGTAACCCTCAAACCCCAGAAAAATTCTCACTAGAAAGTGCAGTGAGCCTGAGCCAAATGGACGCAGCATGTGAAACTGTGAAGGATTTTGCCCAGCCTGGTGGAGGACGAGTCTAACAAGCCCGCAAGAAGCCATGCAGGGTCTGTCACACTCTGGACCCCGTAGACTCCCGAAAATCACCCCTCAGAGTCTCCTTCCAAGACAGGTCCCTACCCTGAGAAGGAACTTTCTGACAGTGGGATAAAAATGCACAGCACAGGGACACCTGAAAATGAGGCACTGTGAAGGCTCACAGTGAAGTCAGGGAGAAAGACACAGCCAAGAAATCCCAGACAGCCTTTCTCTATGACTTCGGGAAAACCGAATTTACATAACTCTCCTAAGCAAGAGGAAAGTGTCAAGGTCTGAACTCCCAGAAAGACACTCTCAGAGAACAGAAAGAAAATTAACATACATGTTATTCACAAATGTTACATTGTTTCATATTCTTGTAGGGTGACTTTCTGTGGGCTTAGCCATTCCATGTGTGTGTGTGTGTATATATATATATATATATTTTTTTTTTTTTTGAGACAGAGTCTGTGTTGCCCAGGCTAGAGTGCCATGGCATCAGCCTAGCTCACAGCAACCTCAAATTCCTGGGCTCAAGTGATCCTCCTGCCTCAGCCTCCCGAGTAGCTGGGACTCCAGGCATGTGCCACCATGCCCGGCTAATTTTTTTTTATACACTTTTTTTTAATTGGCCAATTAATTTGTTTCTATTTTTCAAAACATCATGTTGTATAAGTACATATAATTTTATCTGTCAAGTTAAAAAATAAAACTAAATTTTTAAGAATTTAAAAGAGACTATGAGGCAGAATAATATCCCCACAGGCAATGAAAGTATGCTACCAAAACATGCTCAACTATAGATAAAATGGCAGCGTACATTCCAAAATGAGCTAAAATGCATTGATAATATATGACATAACAGTACAAATCAAAATTAGAAAGTCTCAGAAATGAGATGACAGAAAAGAACAAATTAGACATTACAAAGTCAGTTTTAAAGATCAAACTAGAAGTAACACAAAAATGAATCAACGCAAAAAATGATGGCTTGAGAGAAATATAAAAAAGAAATTTAGAATCAAAAAGAAATGAAGAAAAAGGTGGCACAAATTAAATATAGGCAAAGAGGATTCAACTTACAGATAATAGACCTAAAAGAGAAAATCAAAGCAAAGGAACTAAACACTAAACTAAAACTTTAACTAAAAAAAACAGTTTAAGGAAAATTTTTCAAAATAAAACTTTAAAAAATATTTGAAACTAGGCTTTAAAACTTCACGCTGTGTATCCAAAAATATCGAAACAGAATGACCTACACCAAGATATTAATATATGAGAAACACATTTGCATATCTAGAAGGAAAAGAGCAAGTAACATGTAGGGGATAAAAATTAAATTGTCGTCATGTTTTCCTACAGTAACACTGTAGCCAAAAAACAAAAGGGAGAAATAACATATTCTAGAGTCTCAGGGAAAAAGAATATGTGACCTGAAATTTTTATGTCCAGTAAAACTCACTTTCAAGGACAAAGAGCATAGAAAAAAATCGTCAGAAACATACAAGTAGAAAGAAAATATTGTTTCCGGAGCTCTCCCTGAGAAACCGTCTGGAAAACAAGCTTCAGGCAACCAGAATGGCTAGAGAAACACCGCCACGCAGGCTGTTGCTGAGCTTAACTATGCAGGTCCCGGTGTAACTAAGATTGAGAATTAAAACAGAGAGTGTCAAATGCAAATGGCTCCCGCTCAGTCGGTATAGTAACAGCACGACTCTAAAACGTAGGTGGAAAATTGGATGAGCGTACGCAAAAGAGATTAACTCACAGGCACCCAAAGATTTAGTACAAAAGAAAATATCTCATTAACAATTTTTGTATTGATTACATGTTGATATTATGATATTTTGTGATATATAGGGTTAATTATATATATAAAATATGTTAATACAATTAATTTTACAAGTTCCTTTAAACTTCTCTGACACGGCTACAAACCACGTCCATATATGGTTCGCTTTTGGGGTTCACGTTGTTGCTACTGGACCGGACTGAGTTAATATATTACCATTTTGCAATCCTCAAAGACTTAATCTAGTTACTAGGCAGTGATAGCTGCTAACATAGAGTGAGTTCTATGTATTTTGTATGTGTTTCCAGTGAAAGAACTCGACACCATTTACTGCCAAAGGGATGCAACCGGAGCGTGACCAAATCCCTAGATCCAGATGCCTGTTTTACAAGATCCAGGAGCAGGTTGACCTGAACTATAGGCAAGACAGTACATTGTAGAGTACAAGGGACATTTTCTACCCCCAGCCCATTTTCCCGACAAGAGAAACTATATGTAGTTATCAGAATACATGCAAGAAACAGTATGGGAAACGGTAACTGAAAATTTAAGAGGAAAACATTAAATGGTAAAAATAGTTGATTGCTCCAAAAAAAAGGCAAGTAAAAGGAGAATAAGGAAACACGACAAATCAAAAACAGACAAAAAGATTACAGAAATAAGCCAACTATGTATCAATCATTACATCAAATATAAATGGATTCAACATTGCAAATATAATGAGAGATTAATATTGTATTTTTTAAAAAATGACTTGATTAAATGCTATTTACAAGAGAAAGCCTTTTAAGGGCTCGGTTAGGGTGAAAGGATATAGTACACAAATACTAACCAAATGAATACTGGTGTGAACACTTCGGTGTACATACAGTAGTAACATTCATCAGGTGTCGGGAAGGTGGAAGGAGGGAGAGGATGGGTATGTTCACACCTAATAGGTGTGCACCGTCTGCGGGATGAACATGCTTAAAGCTCTGACTCAGGTGGGGCAAAGGCAATATATGTGACCTAAACATTTGTACCCCTGTAATATGCTAAAATTTAAAAAAAAATTTAAATTAAAAAAAATGAATACTGATATGATTATATCGATATCAGCAAAGACGACTTTAAAAAAGAAACATTCACTCTAATGATAATTTCCTTGGCTGTACAAAAGTTTTTGAATTTGATCAGGTCCCATTTATTTATTTTTGTAGCAATGGAAGAAAATATTTGCTCTCTACACAGCCGATAACAGGCTGATAACAAGAATCTATCTAGAACTCAAAAAAAATCAACAAGAAAACAATCAAACCCCATCAACAAGTGGGCAAAGGACATGAACAAAAACTTTTCAAAAAAGACAAAATAATGGCCAGCAAGCATATAAAAAAAAATGCTCATCTCTAATCATGAGGGAAATGCAAATCAAAACCACAATGAGACATCACCTAACCCCAGTGAGATTGGCTTTTATCAAAAAATCCCAAAACAACAAATGCTGGCGAGGATGTGGAGAGACAGGAACACTCTTACGCTGCTGGTGGGACTGCAAATTAGTGCAACCTCTGTGGAAAAGAATTTGGAGATTTCTCAAAGAGCTAAAAATAGAATTACCATTTGATCCAGCAATAGCATTATTAGGCGTCTACCCAAAACAGCATAAGACATTCTATAATAAAGACATCTGCACTCGAATGTTTATAGCAGCACAATTCACTATTGCAAGGTCATAGAAACAACCCAAGTGCCCGTCAATCCATGAGTGGATTGTTAAAATATGGCACATATATATACAGTGGAATACTACTCAATTATTAAAAACGACGGTGATCTAGCACCTCTTATATTTTCCTGGATAGAGCTTGAGCCCATCCTCCGCAGTGAGGTACCACAAGATCAGAAGAACAGGCTCCACATGTACTCGCCATCAAATTGGCACTGACTGATCAATACTAAGGTTCTCACACGGTAGTAATATTCTCTAGGGATTAGGGGGTGGGGGGGTTAACTCACAACTAGTGGATGCGGTGAGCATTGTAGGGGGAAAAGACACACCCCAAATCATGGTTTGGGTGTGGCAAATCATAACATGTAACCAAAATGTTTGTACCCCCATAATATCCTGAAATAAGAAAAAAAAAAGAAATGGAGTTTTTGCACAGAGCAGTCTTAAATTCAATGCTAACTTCAAAACACCTGTCTGTTTTCATCTTCTCCCTGAGTCTGCTCATCCGTGAGCTCTGTCATTTTCCCTGCTGAGTGACTAAGAGCCCTTATTTTAGAGTAAGATCTAGATGGGTTCGAGTTCCATTTCCTCCACCTACACCTTAGGTTTCTTACCTGCAAAATGAGGTAATAATTACTACTGGTCATATTTATCATTTAAAAATTTGATATTATATATGAACCTAATATGATACCTGACATGTAGGTGTACAATAAATAATGACTTATTGACTCCAAACTACGAATCTCTCCAACTTCAAAGCAGTTTCAAGTGCAACATTTTGAATGTAGTTTACTCCCGGCCAACACTAAGCAATTCTGAAGCATATTTTCCTTAAATTCGATTGCCAAACCTAGTCCCTAGATTAGTTAGCACGACCCGACTCTCAGCCATGCCTCCTTGCTCCATAAAACCCTAGCAGCTGTGATTGTCATCTTTCCCTCGATACTGACCACCCCTCCCACCTTTCCCAGAACTCCAGCGTGAGTCCTGGACTTCGACATACCTCCGTGCCTCCTGCCATGGAAGAAATCACAGCAAATTCACCTGCTCTCACCCGCATCGAGAAGTCTGCACCACAGGCTACAGGATCTGGATTTCCCCAACATACGCGCAAGGGGCCAGGTGGCAACCCCGAAAATGCAATGGCATTTGAGTCTATAGCGTGAACTTTGACCGAGAGGATACAACGGCCAAGTAGGAGCTGACAAATAAATCCACTGCCTTCCTCCTGTTGTGGATTATTCCAAGGGATGTAGACATCATCTCAGGAGACATCCCTCCCGACTGAGCAGCTGCCATGTTTCTCTGTGAACCTGTGGTCAACCAGTTGACAGAATTTTTGTGGCTTTCCTTCTTCCCTATCTTACTTCCTCCCCCTTACGACTCTGGGCTTGTACTCCCCAGCAAAGCATGAGCACATCTGCTTTGTCTCAAGCTCTGTTTTCTACATAACCTGGGCCACCTACGTCACACATAGGCCAGGGAATTTTTTAAAAAGGAAATGGATCAATCTTATGCCCGATTCTTAATACCTTCCCCCCCCTCATTTTCTCTGTTATATTGAATTTCCATATGTTAGCTTTATTTCACGTGTGGCCACCCAAATTGTACTTCCGAATCTCATCTCACAATTTATTTCAAGTTTTAAGTCATAATAACTTTTAAATTACAGCATAGCTTCTCATCAGAGGTTTAGTGCGCTATAAGTGGAAGGAATTCACAGGAAAAAAAAATCTGAGTTAAATCACATGGATTACCATAGTTTCTTTCACTCAAAAAACTGATTTTTAACAGCCAAAATACTGGGTCCTTATGGCATTTAACAAACAGCTGCTCCTCACTGGTATTTGCGATGGTCTCGCCCATTGGTATTTATTGGGTAGCTAAGAACAATGCTGAAATTGTGCTTCTTTTTGGCCAAATGGAAAACCCAGATGCCAAGGTGAAAAAGATCTATTCACTGGTAGTAGCTACAGCAGCTGTCTCTTTGGCATCTTCCTTAGAAAGCTCTGAAGTTGCCTAGGATACAGACTCCGTAAACTGGGATCTTGCAGAGTCTTTAAAAAGATTTTTTAAGAAAATGCAAAACCCATGTAGATATTAAATTAGCAATATAGCTTCTACGCTACACATATATGGTGAAAGGATACGCAGATCTGTGGAAATAATGAATAATACAAATTACGGGACCAAATAAACCACACATACTTTGTCATGGCCAAGAAAATACGACCTGTGCTTGAGGCTTGGAAGCAAAGGTTTAAGGATCCTGTTCCCGAACCAGCTTTTCTGTAAATCTGAGGCCTCAGTTTCTGCACCAATCTTCAACAATTATAAAACTGCCCTCCATGATGCTAATAGTTTAGGAAGCAAATAAAGTCAGACTCATGCAACCCTAACCACAATGTTATCAAACACTGTCGAAACAAAGAGGATTGTCCAGTTAAGTAAAAGGTGATAGGCATCAGCGTTTGAATCATTAATTCTGTACTTAAAATGGGTAAATGTGGTGGTATGCATTATACTTCAGTAAGGCTGTTTTTAAAAAAAGAAAAAAATTAGACTATTTTCAAGAGAACAGCAGATACATGGGAGTGTGCACATATGCAAATACACGTGTGCGTACACTCTCTCCTGAAGGCTGAGGTTCCGCATCAAAACTATCTCTAGAAATCTCACTGCACCTACAGGTGACTGAGTGAGCAGCCCTGAGACTTCCCGCCTAATCCTCCTTTCCCCACCCTCGTGACTTGGCTGCAGTCACCAGAACCCTCCTGCTGTTAGTTTCCGTTGCTGATCGGATGTCCCTCCGATATCTGGTAAATTTTAACTATAAATTTAATATGTAAAAAATAAATAAATTTAAAAGAAAAACTTTTAACTATACATTTAAAAAAACTTAGCCCACTTTGGGTACTATGTCTCATCATTTAGGTCACCACAACATGCTAGCAGTCTTTTCCTTCGTAAGGCATGTTGTGTGCAATCTAAGAAAGGGAGAACACCGAGGCAGGCAGATGATGACGGTATTTTACACCGAAGAAAAGAGCTTTGAAAGTTTGCCAGGCTCTGAGCAAGGGCCAGCTTGAGTGCCCCTCCCCCAAAAACGGAAGCAGGTTTCCTGTCTACAGCACTTAGCACGCCGGCGGTTTGATTAGACAGACGGAGGCCCAGGCGCCATCCTGACCAACACAGGGATGCTGCTTGTGCAGAAGGTCCCGTGACAGTTCGGCTCCTCTGCCACCCCAGAGATGGCTCTGTGTGTGTGTGTCACCCTTTACAACTTTGCTGCACGAATTCCAGGTTCCCAATGTCAGGAAGGAAACATCAGAAAGAAACCTGCATAGGAAAACCAACTTTGAAGACTTGAATTTGACTTTAAGAGAAGGATTTTGACTTGTGGAAGCCCTGCTAGCCCCAGAGACACAAAGGACATTGGAAACTAGGAAGGGGGGTGGGGAGGAAGGTGACTTCCCATTATATAATGTATCCCTGCTACAGAAACATTTGTATCCCCTTAACATCTTGAAATTAAAAAAGTGTTACTGCCAATGATACAATGAAGATTTTAATTAGATCATAAAATTTCTTCAAATTTTTTAAATATACATTAGCACTCAGTGATACATAATTTCTCCGAATTTAAAAATCAGTTTTAAAATGAAATTCAGATTGTTCAAAACCTTGGGGGGAGGGGGAAATCTATTCTTTTTCCATAAAATGAATTTTGTAAATTTCCATTGAAATTAGAGATCTTTATTTAAATTGAGGTTCACAATTTTTATCTGAAGCTTATTGACATGCATAGATTAGAGTTCCTAAAATAAATACTTTTCAACAAATGATTTTGTGAAAGTTTTCAGGACACTTGAAAAACAAAAAAAGTGGCCAATAGGCAGTATGTATATTTGGACTTCTTATTAAGCTGAAAAACAAATAGAGGCTTAGTGGGTAAAGGTTAAAATATGTTTAAAAATTTTGTCAGTACTTTCTCTTTGCATTTGGATAGAACAAATATAAAATGTTAACCAAAGAAAGACGCGTTTTATAAGATTTGTATAGTTACGATAATTAGGTTATAAAATTATAATAATTGTTTGACAACAAGAACTAAGCTAAGAACGAGAAGTATCTTCTTTGTATAAATGTTTATTATTTCTAGAAATACACAAAAGTTAAATTACAAATGCTAGGTCAACCTGGAGACAGCAACTAAAGATGACTCTAGTTCTGTTCTTGAATAACAGAACTATGATCTAACTGATCAATTACCACACATTTATATCTTTACCTTCAAATAAACCACGAGCACAGGGATACACCTAAAGGTTTCCCCAACAATGCATGATGAAATCGTTAGCCTAGAGTTCCGTTTTCCCCAAATCCTCAGTAACCATCATGTTAACAACAACAAACAGGAATTATTCACACTACATTAAGCCCACATTTCAAACAGGAAAACATCAACCTGGTATAATCTGTTCAAAAGCATGAGCAAAACATTGGACTTGTAAATATCTCTTACGTGGAGTCGCTGAGGTAGCCACTGCACCAATTTTTATATATATATATATAATTGGTTTATATGGGTATTTGCTTTCAGAATTTTTTTTTTTTTCGTTTCGAGCTGAAGCTGTTTGCGTTCACACTTGGGGTCCTCCATCTGTGGAGAAAGCCTGTTAGCTCCCCACCTCCCTGGCTCCGAGGTGCTAGTTTTCCATCTGGTAAAGCCCCGAAGAGAACCCTGGAGTCAGGGAGGCATGAATCCCGAGGTGCTCTCGACTCCAGGACTCGTGTCCCCAAAGGAATGGGGTCTTTCTGAGAGCCAGCCAATGTTTAGAGAAGCAACACGATCTGAACAGGTGTGTGGATGGCTTCTCCTGTACCCGGAAAGCCAGCGAGTGGCCGTGCAGGCAGGACACTGAGCAGAGCTGCTGGATAGAAAAGCGTGGACCGCTGTTTCCCTGCCACTTTCCTTCATTGCCCTTCTCACCTCTTGGAGCACATTTCATTACCCACTAATAAAGCAAGAGCCTCCGTGCGGATATTTACATGCTGTCTCACAGTGCTCTGTGATAAATTAAAACTTGTTTAGAAATTAGGATTAAAAAAATAATGCAGAAAAAAGGGACAAAAGGGAATTTCTCCGAAACACACCGTAAGACCCTCTCCTCTGACTAGAAGCGAGTTGTAAACTGAACAGTGAGTACTTTAGTAGCTTCCTCAAAGAGAAAAAAAAACGCATGAGATTAATGGTATTGATAAGATTTTTAAAAACCACTCAGGCCGGGCGCGGTGGCTCACGCCTGTCATCCTAGCACTCTGGGAGGCCGAGGCCGGTGGATCGCTCAAGGTCAAGAGTTCGAAAGCAGCCTGAGCAAGAGCAAGACCCCGTCTCTACTAAAAATAGAAAGAAATTAATTGGCTAACTAAAAATATATAGAAAAAATTAGCCAGGCATGGTAGCGCATGCCTGTAGTCCCAGCTACTTGGGAGGCTGAGGCAGGAGGATCACTTGAGCCCAGGAGTCGGAGGTTGCTATGAGCTAGGCTGACGCCACGGCACTCTAGCCCGGGCAACAGAGTGAGACTCTGTCTCAAAAAAATAAATAAATAAAAAAATAAAAACCACTCAATTCACAAAAAGCAGACATCCCTGGCACTGATACTTGAAAGAAATTTTCCCCATAGATTCTCATGACAAGGATACCACTGCACCCAGACTAACATCAGCCAGGAACCGCGACAAGTTTCCTGGGACTATTTTTAATAATGGCCTTCATTGAACTGATAGCGATGCTTTGAAACGCAGTTCAGCAAAACAGCACTACCTAAATCCACAGCTTTCTATTGTCTGCATTAATCCAAAAATAAAGGCATCAGTGAGTTTCAATTTATACTGCTTAAAAAAAAACTGCTTGCCCGCCGTTCTTTCTTGGCCTGTTACATGTAGATCCAGAGGCTTTGATAGTTGTTCATCCTGGAATTAGGGTGGACACCACTGCAGGAAACAGGACAAGACTAAGCAGATGTGTGCTTCAATAGAAGCCACTAAACTTTTTGAGATGGGCCAAGGGACAAAGGAGTGGCCACTTGCAACAGCAAAACTTTCTTCAGATAATTCACAATTCTGGATTTAATCCAGATATAGATATATAGATATTACAACAAAAGCCCTAATTTTCTATGGTAAAAGATTAAGCTGGAAGTCTTTTCAGACTGGAAAGATTTTAAAGAGAGCCTCCCCTGACACAGTGAAGTTATGTATTGGTTTTGCAGTCTTATCTCTCCTGTCAAGGTTTTCTTGAGACAAACAACTGAGTTTTGTGGACAAGAAAGGTCTGGTTTTCATTATCTGTTTCTCAGCTCTGTGCTGGCTTCAGCATGTAAACTTCCCCCTTCCAACAAGATGACAGATTCCCCAAGTGACAAGATGATCACCAGACACCCCAAGACTATATCCTACCAAGTTAGCATTCCTAGTTAAAAGACAGTCTATTTTCCTTAATAGCGAAAGTCCTAGTCCCAGCTAATTCTAACTGGTCCAGCTTAAATCAACTGCCCATCGTAAGCCAATCATGGTAGCCAGGTGGGAAAAATATCCTGAGTAGCCAGCCCTGGATCAGGTGCCTATACCTGAAATAGCAAGTCAGGGAGAAAGTTTTATCTGTCCCTTCACAGATCACAGGTCAGCAAACTATCAGCGTTTGTAAGTTTCACTGAAATGCTGCCTTGCATGTATTTGTTTACGTATTATTTATGGTTGCACTCAGACTACAATGCACAGTCCAATAGTTGCAACAGAGACCGTGGTCTGCAAAGCCCACTCTCTGACCCTTTAAGAAGAATTGGCTGACCCCTCCCCACAGCCCAGCAATGAGAAAGAGTGGTTCTCAAAAGAAAAACGAGGGATTCCTATTTTTTTAAAAAACACGAATGGCATCAATGCTGTACAGGCAAAAGCAATGCTATGCTTCCAAGGTAAACCGGTTACAAAAGGTATTCTCACGCAACTGAATTAGTAGGGTTGCTCAGATAGATTCTGGAGGACATCTAAAAAATTAGTGTCTGGCTGTCAAACATCACCTCCCAAAGTCATGTTAATTATTGACAGCTCTTCAGACTGTGCTCCAGTAAGGCAAACACATGCCAAGCTGTAACCAACCCAGCTGTTTCTGTACCTCACTTCTGCTTCCAGTAGGTCACTGTCCTTTCTATCCATAAATCGTCTTCTACCGCAAGCGAGGCAACCACACTGGAGTCTTTCTGAACCTATTCTGAGTCAGGTGCCGCCCGGATTGCAAATTGTTCTTTGCTCAATTGAGTCCTGTTAAGTTTAATTTGCCTCAGGTCTTTCTTTTAACAAGACCAATGGATCATTTAAACTCTAAAGGCCAGATCCAGTGGTAAGTGAAGTTGAGTTCTGTATTTGGCTTAAGACTAAACAGCATTTTCATGAGTTCATTGAATCGTCTTAACTTGTGTGCATGTGTGTGATGATATTGGGAAGGTTACTTAACCTCTTTGAGCCTAATTTTCTCATCTGTGTAACAGATACATTAAAATCTACTTTACAGAATAGATACATAGATCAAATAAACAGCCCAGAAACAGTCCCACATATATATGCTTAATTTACTTTTGACACAAAAGTAATTCAATGGAGAAAGGAGAGTCTTCTGAACACATAGTGTTGGAAGAGTTGAATGCCCGCTTGTAAAAGCTGAATAGCAACCCATACCTCTCACTATGCAGAACTTTAACCCAAAATGCATCATAGATTAAAATGGGAAACCTAAGAATTTACAATTTCTAGAAAAAAAAAACCACAGGAGAAAATCATTGTGATCTTGGGTCATGCAAAGATTTCTTACATATAACACTAAAAGCACAATCTGTGTAAGAAAACTGAAATATTGAGCTCCAGGGAAAATAAAAACCTCTGCTCTATGAAAGACTATTAATAGAGTCAAAAGAAAATCCTTAGATGTGGAGAAAATATTTGTAAATCATATTATCTGGTAAAAGATTTATATCCAAAGAATTCTCAAAACTGATTAAGAAAATGAATGATTAAAGTGGAAGACAGGCACATGATTAAGAAAGCAGTTCACCAAAGAAGATACACAGATATCAGTCAGGTGTATGAGAAGCACAGGAAAAGATGCTCAAAATTATTACTCAATAGGGAAATGCAAATTGAAACCACAAGGAGATACTACTACACCACTACTGAAGGTCTCAAATCAAAAGGCCTGACAGTAACAAGGGCTGGTGAGGATATAAAACAACCAGAACTCCCATAGTTTGCTGGTGAGACTGCAAAAATGGAATAGCTACTTTGGAAAACAGTTTGGTAGTTTTGTATGGTTAAACAGACATCCACTTATCATACAATCTAGTTAATTCTACTGCTAGCTGTTTACCCAACAGAAATAAAAACTCACGTTCACACAAAAAAACTGTATGTGAACGTTTATAGCAACTTTATTCGTAACACCCAAAAGTAACTATAATCCAAATGCTCTCCAAATGGTGAATAGGCAAAACACCTGCGGTACATCCACACAACGGAGCACCGCTCAGTAACACAAAGGAATCCACGACACACAGTAACAAGAACAAATCTTAAACACATTACCCAAAGTGAAAAAATCCAGACTCAAAAAGCTACAAACTAGCCAGGCGCAGAGGCTCATACCTGTAATCCCAGCACTTCAGGAGGCTGAAGCAGGAGGGTCGTTTGAAGCCAGGAGTTTGAGACCAGCCTGGGCAACACAGGGAGATCCTTTCTCTACAAAAATAAGATTAAAAAAAAAAAAAAGTTAGCCAGGCACGGTGACACAGGTCTGTGGTCACAGCTACGCGAGAGGCTGAGGTGGGAGGATTGCTTGAGCCCAGGAGTTCAAGGTTACAGTGAACTATGATGCAATAATAAAACGCTGTTTAGTATCAGACCAAATAGAGAACACCACTGCACTCCAGCCTGGGTGAGAGAGCAAGACCCTGTCTCTAAAACAGAATAAATAAAACTAAAACAAAACAAAAAGCTACATACTATATGATTCAATTATACTCTTTCCATTCTGGAAAAAGCAAAATTATAGAGGCAGGGAGTAGGGCTGGGGAAGTTATTGACTATCAAGCGCATAAGGAAATTTTGATAAAATCATGCTATACCTTTGTCGGGGAGATCCACGTCACGGCACCAAAAAAAATCAGGGTGGCAGTCTGTCCTCAGTTCTTGGCCCAGGCATGACCAGACACACCAAAGTGTCAAGTGCAGACTGTTACCCCAGTCCTCTGGCTCCTGTCTTGGAAAAACCACCAGCAGGAACAATGCAACGGAGTGACCTCTGGCAGGGAGCAGTTTCTCACGAGCAGCACTTTATTGCGGAACGAAACAGGTCTGTCTCCCAGAGCGCAGAGAGACGGACCGACTCGACCCAGCTCCAAACTCCAACTCAAAACTCCAACTCTCTCTCGTGTCAGGTTGTTTGGTTTTATTAGCCCCACCTGGGGGAAGGCTCTGGGGAAGGTTCGGGATGTTAGCAAACGATCAACAGGTGTCCTCACAATTCCATCTCTGCGTGTACGAGCTCCAGCGGGGGTCGGGGCGGGGTGGGAGCTCGGGGGTGAAACCACAATGCAGATTCAGACCAACGGCATAATAATGACCCTTAGGTTGCTCTACATCACTTCCAAAATCCTAGCGTGCCTGGGCTGGGGAGTTCCTAGAGGGACAGAGCATCCTCTCCTTCCCCAGGTGTAGCAGTTACTCGGGATAGGATTAAGGGTGGGGCAGCACCACAATGCAGTGCCCACCCTGACCCTTCTTCCCAGGTGGAGCAGTTGCTCCAAACAGCACCAAGCAGGGTGCCCTTCTCCCGAGAAGAGCTGGAGACCCTGACTACTCACCTAACACCTTGATTGTGGACACGGCTACATGATGGTATGAGCCTGCTCGCAACAACCAACAGAACTGCGCACCAAAGAGAGTGAATTTCAACGTGCATAAAATCATATCACAATAAAATAATTTCTCAGTTCTTAAACAAATCCTTTAGTGATAGGAGTGGTCTGGTGGCTCCAATAACAGTTATCAGCATTGATTAGTATTGGAAAGTCCTGTCAAAAATTACCAATATTCCCCACAGTGTTTTATTTTAGGGAATTCACACAATACGCAGGCCAGAAAACAAACAAAAGTGACCTCATAGGGTTGTTTAAGGATTCAGTGAAAAAACAGACACCCGGGACCTCAGTGGACTTACTATACTCAGCCAGGGCACAAAAAAGCCCACGGTAAATGACAGCTGTCATTACTGCTTGGTCAGACCTTCTGTTAATTGTCCCGTAAACCCTGAGATGGAAAAGAAAACTGATACAGACACAATCTAGTTCTATAAGGACTGAGGGAGTTAAGACTAGGGACGAAAACTGGCAGGCATTTACCTAAAGGAAATGAAACACTCATAAATTCTCAGACCTTAACGGACCAAATGCATGAGAGAAGCAACTTGTTTTGACAGCAGTTAATATGGGAAAGCGGAGGGAGTTTTTGTTGAGAGTCGGCTCACTGTGAGTTAGTGGTATAACTTTGTTACTTAAAGAAAATACAGGCTGCGTTATCTAAAACATGGCAAGCAAATCAAGGCAAAGATTGTCCGTGACTCTCCACACCCAGCTGGCCTTACTGAAAGATGATGTCCATCTACAACTGTCCCATTTTAGGAGGGACAGGGACAAGCTGGGCTGGACACTCAGGAAAGTGTCACACGAAGAGTAACAGAGAGCTGGCCATGCTGTCTCCTCCATCCACGGGGGCCACGGCCACTCCTATCCACGGCATGTTCTGTGTCTCACCGGAGAACTTCTCACCCAGCCGGTCAGTTTGATCTTGAACTGTATGATCCATCCACACTCTCAAAACTAATTTACACCAAACACTAGAATGATTCTGAAATTTAGATCTTCGTGTGTTTCCCTGTCAACATAAAAACGCTCTCCAATCTATCCCATTAAGAAAAACTCATGAATGCTTGAAATGTATTTGGGGATGGGTATGAGGGGGTAGGAAATCCTCAATAGAGGGTAGGAAATCCTCTAAAACTGATTTATGTGAATAGCTGTACAACTTGGTAAATTCACTAAGAACCATTTAATTGTACACTTAAAATGAAGTAAAGGCATGATATGTAAATTATACTTCAATAAAGAAAAAAAAAATGTTTGCCATGCACCTAAGTGGAACTGTGAAGATGTTTTGCATACATTACATTAAAATAAACTAGAAATTTCTGAAAACAAGAACTACAGCTACGTTTAAAAAAATAAAACAACAAATTAGGAGGCATTATTAGGCTTATACTGCTTATATGGTGTTGAGGGCTAAAAAAAGGGTGTTGATGTTTCCATTGTATTCAGGGCAGGTACTGAGAGAAGACCGAAATTATTATGGTATATTATTAATTTCATTGAACATACAATTGTTTAATTTAGAATATGGATGTAATTTAGAAATAGAATGTAGTCCACATGAAACAAAGCTGTATGTCTCAAAAGCATCTTCCCCCTTAGAAGAGAAAGTACTTTCATTCTATTCTGAGCAGTCTTGGGGAAAGGAGTTTCTGTGAATTGTAATAGCAATCCATAAACTTAATATTATTATTTAGTGGTAAATCAAAATGCAATTTGTGACTTTGAGCCAAAAAAGCAACATTTTTTCTCACTGTGCCCTTGAAATTCCTATTTTAAAAGACTCCAATTTTAAGTTCTACCAACACTATTTCAGAAAAAAAACATTGTACCCATCATGTGAATCTTATCAGTGTTATAATTTAAACTATGATCTATCCCTTCATCTGACTAAAGAAGGGAAATAGTACCAAATAGTAATTAGTTATGTGGAATGATTGCTTATTTAGGATTCAGAAGACAAGAAGTCTGCAGCTATTAACTGGCTCTTTAATACCAGAAAGCAATATTTCATTTCTATAGGCTCTTATTTCCTCATTTAACCAAAAAAGTCAAAACTGAACTAAATGATCTTTGTGATCAATTTTCATTCTAAGAGTCCAAGGTCCTATTTAAATTAATATAGGGTCATATAATTAAAAACTAGGTACAAGATAAAATATAATGATAAATTAATATAGGTTAATAAACAAATGAATGAAGTAGATCCAAAGTTTTACCCAAGATAATCTTTGGATTAGAAAATTAAGTATAATTAATTACCTTGGTAATATTGGGAAATCTCTATAAATAAAAATTTATGATGTTGATATGGATAAAATTTATCATAACAAACTTTTTATACTGAATATAAAATAGTCCCTTTATTTTTGATTCTGTAGTTTTATGATTAGTCCAAATATACATTTTCTTTTATTTACCCATCTTAGATGGATTTATCAGGCTTTCGTGAGTTGAGAATTTGGTATCTTTTTTCAATTCTTGGAAATTCATAGCCATCATTCCTTGAAATATCTTAACTTCCCTATTCTTTGTCATCTCTCCTTCCACAACTCTGACTTGACATATGCTACACCTTCTTACTTTGAATACTATGCTCTTACTTTCTCTTTTATATTTCTCCTCTCTATCTCTTGGCACTTCACTATGAACAGTTTCTTTGGCTATCTTCCAATTCACTAATTTTCTCTTATGTTGTTTCCAATCTTCTGTTAAAACTATTGAGTTTTTAATTAGAAAAATATATATAAATATATTCTACTTCTAGAAATTCTAATTTTTTTCCATATGTGCTTGGTCATTTTTTAATATCTTTCTCTTCATTTATTTTAAAATACCATATTTTATTTCTATAAACACAATAAATATGTTTATTTTCTGTTCTCTAATAGTATCTGAGGGCTTTTTGTACCTAATACTACCATCTGCTGTTTCTGATTGCTCTTGCTTTCTTGTTTTGTTTCTTTGTGTCTGGGGATTTGGGCTGCAAGCTCATATTTCTTAGGATATTCATAGGAATTGTTTGGGAACTGGGTTGAAGATAGATTCCTCTAGACAGGGATTTGCATTTGCTTCTCCCACTTTCCTAAAACACACCAATCTCACACCACTTCAAACCCACCTGAGGACTGTCCCATGGCTACAAATTCTAACAAGAGAATTTTCTCCTTCAAGCTGATATCAAACTTTGAGGTAAGTGATTTCCCTTGCTGTGATGAGGCAGAAAGGCAGGGAGTATTATTTCTAGTTTTTATTTCATCGTTAGCCTGAAGGGGCATGGTTTTGGAATTCCATTTTTGCATGGAGTCCCTTTTTAGAACCCCATATTTAATAGGCCCTATGCTTTTTCTCATACTTTATATGCCCTATGAGCAAACAAAACTACATATCAGTCCACTGGATGTGGCAAATACTCTCAGAGGGAAAGCTGGCCCCATCACTCCACTTATCTGGCTGACTTCTACCCTTCACATAGCTTTTAGCTTATGAGAAGTTCTTAATTCCTTACCAGAACATCAGTGATATAATAACGTAGGAGATTTTCAGTTGTTTTCAGCCAGAAGTCTGTCAAAGAATCTGAATCTGGATTGCCTTGCTGTTGAAAACAGAAGTCCGTTTATGTTGAATCTAAATACAAATCTATACATGTATTATGTTCCCTGTGACTTGAGATACTGAAAACTCAGCTTCTTGCTATATGTTGCTTAATGATTGGACTAATCTTTCTAAAATAAATTTAATGATGTTATTTTAACCCTTTCAATATCAGCCGCTTGCATCAGGATAAAATCCAGTCCCCCTAACCTGTCTTACATTGTATTTACATGTATAGATCCTGTCCACCTCTCGAGTCATCAACACCACTACCATTACCATCATTTGGTCCTACTGAGTTGCATTCCATATTTCTGCTCCATGCACTTTCTTGAACCTTGTTACACATTCTTTGCTAGCGTATGCTTCTCCTGTTAGCCTTCAAGTTTCAGCTTATCCCTTACCTTCTGCAGGAAGCTTTCTGTGAACCCTAAATCCAGGTTGAGTGCTGCCCTTCCTTGGTGTTCCCAGGGGCCTTTATACCTAGCTCCCCTATCCCAGCTTTTGTCACACTGCTATACAATTGTCTGTTAGTATTTCTGCATCCCCAGTATAATGCGGTCTTTATAAAAGTGGGCATATCTGGTCTATTCAATTATATAGTTGGCCCTGACTACAATTCCTGGCACATAGTAGGTACTCACTTAATATTTTTTTATATAAAAATGATGTATCTCTCAGCTTTTTCTGAATTATAAACAAAAGTATCATTGCACTGGATATTTCTAGAGGATGTCTTAAATTATTGAGTAATACAAAGATATGGGGATTTATACTCACTGAAAGACATCATACTTCAGAATCTTATTTTTATCCTGAAAAAGCAATCTCCCAAAAGATTAAATACAAATTTGAAACTCAGTGTGGTTGCCAAGGGGACATCGAGTCATAAAAACTTTTGGGACTTGATTCCTATTGTCTATGAAGAATGGCTTAATTTCTTCATTATAATTGCTGCTGCATTGAAAGAAAACAAGGTAAAAGACTCATCAGAAGGTTTTCCTAACTGAAATCTTGGGAGATTTTGGTAATTTGACATTCATTAAAACAACAGCTAAAATGATTAGAGAGAGATAGACCCTAACCTGGCCTGTGTTTAACCAAAGGGAGAAAATGCAGCGTGATGTTTCTACAAGTTGCATAAATATTACCTTTCTTCTTTCTTTGCTCTCTGATCCTTCAGTCATTTGTTTCACTTTAGTGTTTCTAATTCATTGCCTTCAGGATTCATGTGAGGTCCTTTTTTCATCAGAATTAACCTAAGAATTTGACTTAGCCAACAGTGTACACATGCTGCAAAATTATTTACCAGCTAAATTATTTCAGCCTGAGATTGCAGCAGCCGCTGTGATTTTCCTAAATACAGAAGTAATTAGTCATCCAACCATTTAGTTTTGATGAAAACAGAGCAAAGTGGCAGTTTATAGACATGATATAACTCAGCACGGTGGACATTGTTTTTTATGGCTAATCAAGTATGTCAGGTTTTAAGCCATACTTAAAAAACAACAACAACAACAACAAACTAGATTGAATTTAAAAATCATGAGATCTGGAGCACAGAGTATATACCTAATATTGAAAATCCACAATATTATCAGTGATGCATGTGATCCCTGGAAACTCTTGGATCTTTTACTCTTTAACTCATTAGAAACATTTATAGAAGGTAGGAAAAAACAATATAAGTAACTTTTGTAAAGTTTCTGTTCATTAATTATGACCTACAAGAGAATTGATTGAGCCCTTGATTCAGCTTCAGAACTGTTATTATAATACTTCTATGTCTAAATTAGATGGTCAGACTTTTCCAGGAGCTTAGATCTGGTAATATTTTTATGATGCACATCTGTGAAATCCCTTTTCTAAGGGAGAAACGCAGCTCTTCGTACTCACCTTTTGATGATAGGCATTAAATCCCTCTCTTTACAGATAATGTCCTCAATGCGTTATTATTGCATTGATAGTGCTCAGCAATCTAATGCGTTCACTAGTAGCAATGGGGATTCCAGTATAAAGACAAAATCAAACAGATAAACATTTAAGTATCCTCCCTGGGATCACCCCCTGGCAAAGATAAATCAGAGAGTTCTCTAGTATCTTAAGTAATCTGTCTCCCATTCCCGAATTTTGTCCAATGGTTATACACCCTCCCGTTACAACACAATTGAGGTTTTTTGCTGTTTTTTTTTTTTTTCCTTGAGAAGTAATGGGCTATTCTATGGCTACTGCTTTCTCAAAGGTACTTGTACCTGGTTTCTAAAGGATCTCTGATTCTAGACACGAGTGTCTTTAATAGGAAGCCTGCTCTCCTTTGAGAGCAGTACGCCGTGGGAAGATACATTGTGAACCATAAGAAACAAGGTACAGAAGTGGATAATAACCTGGATAGGATATTGAAGCCAAAGGTATCTATTTGTTGAGTGGCAGCAGCACCAAATTGAGGAAAGTGACCGGTGGCATGTCATAAGGATCAGCATTAGTATTGATTTTGGTTACTTTGCTGACCTAAAAGAAGGAAAATACAGTAAGGTGACGAAATGTGCTGATGATACAAAGTGGAGAAATGCAGTAGATACACAGTAGGAAAACAATAAAACTAACAACTTGGGTAGGTTAGAATAATGAGCTACTAAGTGCCTTGTGCCATTCAGTTTTGGAAAAGCCTAAATACATTAAGCTAAAGTTAAATACGTAAGAAAAAAACTTAATCTTCTATTAGTACCAAAGCACTTCCCCCTGAAGTTCAATGTGGAGCTATCTTTTACTTTTCCAAATACGTCAGAATAAAACACTCATAACACTGGATATAATTTCATGCAAAAGGCCAATAAGAGAAGATATTGGTAGTATTGGGAGATATTATGTACCCATTCTTGAGAGAAATAAAAAGAAACTATAAACAAGTTTGGGTATTGAGTTGAGCAAGCCGGATGATTAATTCTTCAGAATGACAAAATTGCTACCATGGATTCCATTAATATGCAGTGCTGCAGAAAGTATTCCCACTCACAGAAAGTGTAATGGAGAAAATTATTTTAGCCTTTATCAAATTTATATTTATAAACAAAGGCTGAAAGCAGGTACAGAAGATCGCAGTGAGAAGATGGCAACCTTGAATGTTCTTATTTTCAGAGTGGGATTCAGATAATTAAACAATAGTTAAAGGTGTTGAAAGAAATATGAATGTAACAGGGGCAGGAGGAAAAAGATGGATGATTTTGTGTCACACAGTCCCTCGTACTGTTGTCTAGAGATTGATTGATGGGCAGAGCCTGTACATGTCACTTAAAGTCACTCTTATTTGAAGATCTGTTTCTTTAGAACTGTCCCATCATCAGAATGTCTTGCAGTAATTCCTCAGGTACTTGGGTATCTAAATTCATACTTATGGGGGTTTTGCTTGTTTGTTTATTTGTTTGGCTTTAGGAGACAGAGTCTCAGGCTAGAGTACAGTGGCATGATCGTAGCTCACTGCAGCCCCAAAATCCTGGGCTCAAGCGATCCTCCCACCTAAGCCTCCTAAGTAGCCGGTACTACAAACGCACACCACCACACCTGGCTAATTTTTTAATTTTTTTAGAGACGAAGTCCAGCTACATTACCCAGGCTGCTCTCAAACTCCTGGGTGCAAGGGGTCCTCCTGCCTTGGCCTCCCAAAGTGCTGGGATTAAAGGAATGAGCTACTGAACCCGGCCTACAACCACAAATATTCGTTAGCCATTAACAAGAAAGTTAAAATCTCTCTTAAAATATTTTTATTTACATTTTTGTTCAAAACATTTTGTTCTGCTTAATTGATAACAGCCCTTTAAGAAAAGTATGATTGAAGCAGTTTTAATAGAAGCTATTATCTAACGCTTCTTTTAAAGTATGTGTAGGGGGCCAGCTAAGGAGACCCAGGTGTGAAGAGTTTAATGTGTGAACAATCAATCGATTACATAAAAAATAACCCACATCAGAGGAAGAAAAGGGAGGGGCAGTTTTACGCCTCTTTCCAGTGTCAAGAGAAACATTTTATTATATACAGAAGAAAAGCAGACACAGGGTCTTTACCCCTTAGAGCCACATAGTGTTACTTAGACATTTCTTATTTTCCTGCTTTTGTGGGGAGGAAGGAAGCACAGAACAAAGGAAGGTAAGAAGGGAAGAAGGGAGGGAGGGAAGCAGACCAGTTCCAAGAGAAGTAAAGAGGTTTGACCTTGGCCTGATAAGAGAAACTTAAAATTTCATGACTGCTACTCTGAAAAGGCATATAAATACAAAAATTTGCAAACAATTTTGAAAGTTGACAGACCTGTCTTCAAAGCCCATTCATAAATTGAACACTTGCATTGGAATTTATTGTAAAACCATGTCTCTGAATGAAAAATATAACCAAAAGATGATTTTCAAACACGTTTTGACTATAGCCTTTGGCATATAGCAGCTGGATATACAGAGACTGGGATACACAATACACAGGGGAAAAATAGAGACGGAAAGCACAAAAAGAGCAGATTATACAATAGGCCACCAAAATGCCTGAAGGACACTCTAGGAGTCTGACCCTGAATGGCACCACATGGGCATGTATCGGTTTCTCATGATACCATTGAGCTCTTCCTTAAAGAGTTAGCCCCAGCCTATTTTCCCTCCACGGCAGGTGGCTTGAGTCATCACTTTGCTGTAAAGAATGTAATCTGCTCTCCAACTGAGAGCAAAGGTGAATTTAGTTGTGCTCTTTCCTCTCTCCTGAATAACATCTCCCTGACTGCTTGCTGTAATGCCAACACTTCTAGCCTCTACCTCCTCGTCCTGTCAGCACCTTGTCAATTTGTTCAGGGTTGGTTCAGCCAGATGGAGTTCATCCAAAGCACTACATCCATCTAGCAATGTGACATCTGGGACAATGCCATTTCTCAAGGAATCAATTGAGAATTGGCACATCTCAAATTTTCCATGCAAAGCTATGTCTAAGTACCTTTCCCTGATGTAGCCGTGCATCAGGTTAACTCTAGATCTAATCCTGAAGCGAGTAAGTCTGGGTAGTGTTCACTGACAATAAACTACTCAGTCCATTGAGGCTAATAAAATAATCAGAGAAGCCTAGCACTATAAAAGCCCAGCAAAAGGGCTTCTCCATCATATGGATGAGCAACTTTACCTTGGGAAACACCTCTCATGGCTCCAGTTACCTCCTAATGCAGAGCAGTCTCCTCTGCAGAGCTCTCCAGGTCCAGCATAATCTGCTTCTGTCCTCCTTAGAAAGTCTTACGTCTTCCTCTGGGCCCACCCTCAGCCTGGACTTCAGCCAACTTACTCCTAGGCAAACCCTGCATTTTTCACTTCTGCTTTCTTTTATTTTGGGCGTTTTATTACTACTCATTTTTTTCTCATTGTCCTACATCAAAAGCCCACCCATCCTTTGAAACCCAACTCCACCCCCCTCTATCAAGAAATCTTCCTTTAAGCTTCCCATTTTTGTCCCAGGAGAGGATGACTCTCACAGTCCTGTGAGTGGGCAGGGAGAAGGCTGTGGATTCAGACGAATCTGAGTTTGAATCGAGGCTCTGTGCCACTGGGAAATCACCAAACTTCTATGATTCTCAGTTCTTTCATCTGTAAAAATGGGACATGCAATGCCTTTTAGGACTATCATGAGTGTTGTCCAGCGTATGGGCAGTACTCAATAAATGTTCACTTCTTTATTTAAATTCTATTATGTTCTTTTTGCAGTATTTACCATATTCTGTCTCATTCTGTGGTTGCTCGTATACATGTCTGGGCTCCTCTACTAGATAATATTGCTCAAACATCCACTCACGGTAGAGGCCATCCATGACTGTCACATGTAACTCACACTATCCTTTTTTATCTTCTTACTTTGCTTTTTTGCTTTGTAGTAATTATCACTATCTGGCATTGTTTGTTTGTTTGTTTGGCATCTGATTCCCTCTATATGTAAGCTCCATCTGAGCAAGGGTTTTTTCTATGTTATTTATTGATGTATCACCAGCACCTAGAACAGTGCCTAGCAAAGGGTCAGTGTTCAATAATATTTAGCAAATTAATGAAAGATTTATTAAGCCCCTTAGTGATAATTTCTTAACTATTATCAAACTTCATACTGGAGGGGATATTAAAATCCCTCATTGACTACAGTGCTTCTCAGACAACCATGCACACAATGGAGCCCCTGTCTTCTAACACAAGGAGCAGCTCATAATTACCTCAATATTCCATGCTCTTGAATGTCTCCCTCACATTGAGGTGTCATTCTCAATGCCTAGACTCCCCTCTTCCTGCTCTTTATCTGCCTGACGAATTCCTCCTGATCCCTTGAGACCCCACATGTCATAGTGGCAGAGGATGAGCTTTGGAGCCACACAAAACTACGTTGGACGCGCTCATTCGCTGAGCAATCTTGGACACCTTACTTGGCTCTGGGGGCCTCAACTGTCTTACTTATAAAGTGGGAAGAGCAGAGTTGTGAGGGTAAAAGGTGCCGTACATAGAGAATTGATCAACGTTCCTAATGGTAGGCTGCCTACAGATGGAAGATTAAGAAATGAAACAAACACAAAACAAAAGGCTTTGCTATTCCTGTCTTTGTAAAATCTTAATCATTTAATTGTATACTTAAAATGGAGTGTTGGTTGTACGTAGATACAGTTGGAGCACTATGTATGTACTCTATGGACTACTTTGACAGAGTAGGTTTTTGAATGTAACAAGATAAGTCAACTTGAGTGGTAATATATTTTGGGAAATCAGCTCAGTACAAATTGTGACTGTAAACATTGTACTATAAATGCTTTGTAGTTTTCTCCCAATAATAAAAAAATCTGATTTATTTGATTAACTGTACACCTCGGTAAATTCACTGAAAATCATTTAATTGTACACTTAAAATGGAATAAAGGCATGATATGTAAAGTATACTTCAATAAAGAAAAAAAATAAATTAGTTGAATCATTTTTTATTCCTCATCTAAAACCCTTTCTCATTTCTGTAGATCTAAGTTTCCTACTTGTATTATTTTCCTACCTGTATTATTTTCCTTCTGTCTGAAGAAAATTATTTAATATTTCTTATAGGGCAGATCTGCTGGTGGATAAATTCTTCTGATATTTTTGACTCAGGGTGTCTTTATTTTCTCTTCCACTTTGAAGGATATATTTGCTGCATACAGAAATCTATTTTAATGCTTTTTTTTTTTCCCAAAACTTTTCAATTCTATTCACTTCCTGCTTTCTTGGATTCTTGTAGGAAGTCCTTTGTAATTGTTATCATTGTTTCTCTACAGGCGAGGTGTTTCTCCCCTCCACCACCAACTGGATTCTTTTAAAATGTTCTCTTTATCTTAGGATTTGTACAGATTCAATATGATAAGCCTAGATATGGCTTTTAAGGTATATATTTTGCTTCTTGTTAGCTGAGCTTCTTGTGTCTATATTTTTGTGTCCGTCACTAATTTTGGAATGTTCTTGGTCATTATTACCTTAAATATTTTTTCTTCTCCATTATCTCATTCTTCTCCTGGTATTATAATTATATTCATGTTACATTTTTTTGAAACTTGACCCAGTTCTTGTATTATATTACAACTTGATAATACCTTTTATATCCAATATGAAAATGAGAAACAGCTTTGAATAATTACTTTACAAAACATGACCTACAAAGGCCAATAAGCACATAAAAAGAGGTTTAGTGTTATTATTCATCAGAAAAATTCAAATTAATACACAATTATATTTTACTTTTAATCCACTAAAATGACTAAAATTAAAAAGACCCACAATATGAAGTTTTAATAAAGAGCTTGAGAAACTGAAACTCTCATATATCATTGGTGAGAATATGAAATGGCCCATCCACTTTGGAAAACAGTATGGCACTATCTTTTAATTTAAACTTAGTTTTACCCCCAACGCCAATATTCTAATCCTAGATAATTACCTAATGGAAATTAATGCCTGGGCTTATACAAATGTGTGCATATATATTATTATTAGCAGCATTATTCATTGGAAATTGGAAGCAGAATATTCACTAATTGTTAAATCAATGAACTAATTTTGGTGTAACTACATTATGGAATACCACTCACAAATAACAAGACAGTTAACACTAGTATATAAAGTATAAGTGCATCCTAAAACATTATACTAAAGAATAAAGTCAAATAAAAAATGTATGACTTTATTGATGTGAAATTATACTAATACAAAATTATAGTGAAATAAAGCATATCAGTGGTTGTCTGGGATTTCAGACAAGAGGTGGATAGACAGCAAAGTAGAAGAAGAAAACTTTTTAAAATTGGGGAACTTTCCTAGGTACTGATTTTGATACTGGTAAAAACAGTGCTTCAATACGCATGAAAGAAATACTTTTTCCATTATATTCCATAAATTGGGAAAACAAAATTGTTTTAGAACGTCTTTGGGGACACAAATACTTCCTTGGAAAGAGTAAAAGAAGCCAGTACTTATTTTCATTTAATGAAACGGATGTCTTGTTTGACCTGTAGAAACTTGACTGCAGATTACAAACAAATTGCTAATTTTATGTCACCATTGTCAATACAGGTTTACTTACTGGGAGGCTCAGAACTATTCAATCAACAAACTTCACCTTTGCACAAAAGCTGGAAACTATGGCCAAAGTAGCACAATTGTACCACATTTGATATTTAAAAAAAAAAAAAAAAGTTTATGGAAGATAAAAATTAGACTAAGACACTTATTGTTCCAGAATTTTTTGGTCCATTATAATTAAGACAGAGAGCCATCCAGATAAAAAATAAAGTAACTCCTAATTCACAGTAGATTCTAAGTCACATACACAATGTAGAAACTTTTTTATTTAAAAATATTAAGAAGGTACAAATGTTTTTGGTTACATGGATGGCCTTTATAATGCTTGAGTCCTGGCTATAGGTGTGTCCGTCATCCAAATAGTATTCATTGTACCCATCAGGTAGGTTTTTGCCCCTTTCTTTTTTCCCTCTCTCCCCTGTTTGATTTCCATGGAGTTTTATTTTCCTCTTGCACATGTGTGTTCATCAGTTAGTTACAATTTAATAGTGAGTGCATGAAGTATTTGTTTTTTCATTCTTGAGATACTTCACTTAAGAGAATAGTCTTCAGTTCCAACCAAATTGTTGCAAAAGGCATTAATTCATCCTTTTTTATGGCTGAGTAGTACTCCATAATATACATATACCACATTTAATTAATCCACTCATGAACTGATGGGCCCTTGGGTTGATTCCATACCTTTGCAATTGTGAATTGTGCTGCAATAAACATTTGGCTGCAGGTGTCTTTTTGATAGAAAGGCTTCTTTTCCTTCCATTAGATACTCAACAGTGGGATTGATGAATTGAAAGGTAGACAAATCAGCAAGAAAAAGACAAACAACCGCATTAAAAAGTGAGCAAAAGACACAAACAGAAGCTTTTCAAAATAAGATAGACAAATGTCCAATGGACATATGAAAGAATGCTCAATGTCACTAATCATCAGGGAAATGCAACTTAAAACCACAGTGAGATATCACCTTACCCCTGTTAGAAAGGCTTTTATTAAAAAGTACAAAACAGTAGATGCTGGAATGGATGCAGAGAGAAAGGAATGCTTATACATTGTCAGTGGGACTGCAAATTAGTACAACCTCTATGGAAAACAGTATGGAGATGCTGCAATGTAGAAACTTTGAAAGACTCACTGACTGAAAGACTGGTGACTATTTCCAACAATAAAAGAGTTTCCAGGACTTTTTTTTTTTTACTGGAAACATTTGATCAAATATATAATAGAGAGATGACTCTAAGAAACTATAGAACAGTAAAGATTACAAGTAGCAATACAATGTAAAGAAGAATCCATCAATTTTTTTTGTTGTCTCAGAGATTTCTTCAATGATACATGTATGACCAATAAAATCTCTATTTGACTTTTGCTTTAAATTAGTATTTTAACATTATAATAAGTGCCTCCTACTGCCCCTTTATAACCAAACACAACACACACCCCTACCCCCATCCTGCCAATCACTAATCTGTTCTCCATAATTCACTAAAAATTTTATAATTTTGTCATTTGAAAAATGTTATAGAAATTGAATCATAAATATGCAGTATGCAGTCTTTTGATATTGGCTATTTTTTTTTAACTAAACATAATCCCCTTGAGATTCACCCAAGTTGTATGTATCCTTGGTTTTTTCTTTTTTATTTCTGTGCAGTACTAGTCCATAGTTGGATTTATTGCAATTTGTGTAACAATCCATCTGTTGAAGGACATCTGGGAAGTTTCCGGTTTTTGACTATTACAAATAAAACTGCTGTAAACATTAGTTTTTGTTTTGTCTAAACATCAGCCACAGGTTTTGTAAATAAGGTTTTGATGAGAATGAGCCATAGCCATTAACTTTCCTCTTGTCTTTGGTTGCTTGTATATTGCAAATCTGTCTATGGCATTTTTAGAAAAGACCTGAGGAATAGCATCATGAAGAACTTTAGCTTAAATGTGGATCCTTTCTTAGTTGGCTTCAGTTTGTTTTTAAAACTCCTCTAAGGAATTATACCAGCTTGCCTTTTTCAAATATTCAGTGGCCTTGCTTTCTAATACCAGTACATGAACTAATTGATAAAGGTCAGAATATACAGGTTGAAAAGTCCAGACAATTAAGTCAAATTCTTTTGCAAACCCTATAGGATTTTGGAGTGGGTCTTGGAAGTCTTTTATAATATTCTTAAATTCAGTCTTTGTCCAAGGGGTATACACAATTGCAAGCTCACCACTTCCTGTGGGTTTTACCTTGAAAGGGGTTGCCAAAATAGGAGTTTCAGGGAGGAGGTCAGAGACCTGGCCTGTTTCCTCAGGTAGTGATGGTGATGGAGGAGGGGCAAGTCAGGACAGGAAAACTGGGATAAGAGAGAATATGAAGGAAAAAGGGGAGGAAGCAGAGGAGCAGTTGGAGATGGAAGGGAGAAGCCCTCCGAAGTCTTTTTCAATTCAGGCAAAGTTTCAGTTTCAGATAACTTTTTGTTTACCTTCTGAATGGAGGCAATTTTCACAGAATTTCTTTAGCAGTTTCTAAGTGTCATTGGAAGTAAGTGTCCTACTCAATTTGGTTCTAAATCCAGTTTTCCCCAACTGTGCTCACAAATGATTTACTTTATGCATTTCAAAGGACCCTCATTCTTGCCACTTATGACCATCCTGGGTTATGCAGGTCCATTTTCCTTGATATTTACAAGAGGATGTCACGTAAGTATTGTACCTAAAACCAGCCGATGTTTCTAAAGGAGGTTGTCCCTTAAAAGAAGCACTCAGGTTTTGACACTTGATGTCCCATAATTTAGGAACCTTCTGAAAGTGATCCATTTAGAGATGTGTTTTGGGTCGAAGTGTGCTGTTTATGAGCATCACTCCTTGAGGTGTCACTGGAGAGTTGTGACTCGCTCTCTTACATATCTTGGAATCTCTGATCACCTTGTGGCAGCAGAGTGCTCAAGGTGCCAGGTGACCAACACTTCTGTGCACTCTCTGGATAAGCTAGAATTACCTGTAGGTGTCCTTGAGGGGAGGCTCTATGAGAGTGTAGCATGTAATGGATAAATACCCTGACACTTCCATAAAGCCTTTAGTCACCTAGAACATCCAGTCACATTTGGAGGGAGAAAGTGTCTCTAACTTTGGGCAAGAGAACTAACCCTAATACACATTTTGATTTGACATTAACAGAGATTATTCACAAATGAAAATACAAGTCTGCATTACAAGCAATAGGAAGCAGCTACAATTTTAAAAGCACCCTATTTAATTTTAGGCCAAAAGAAGTGAAACCACTGTTGCCAGACTACCAATACCACAATCCAGACCTCCTGCCATGAGACAGAGGCAGAGAAGGTAGAAGCTCTCTGCAGAACTCTTTGTCTGACCATGACCTGAGGCAGAAGCCTTGGAGGCAGGTTTTTCCCCCCTGAAACTTGAATCTCCTACCACTAGACAGAGATAGAAACTTCCATTCTACAAAGGCAGGCTTAAAAAGAACAGATCAAGCAAAGTGCAGATGTCAATCAAAGAGTAGGGAGGTCTGAATTCAGGAGGACTCACCACTTACACTTGACAATGCTCTTGAAGCTTGAAGAACACAAGGGTCTCTGGCTGGCCAGGTGCTGAGTCTGGGAGGAGTGTCAGGTGGTCAGGCAAATGGTGGTCATTGTGAGCCCTGCTTATAGCACTAGAAATGTCAACCTAAAGGAAGAATCTGAGTCACAAAATATAATTATAAAGAGTTAATTTGAGCCAAGATGATAACAGCTGCCCGGAAGACTCAGGCCAAAGTAACCTTGGATAAGCTCTGTTTGGACTTTATTATAAGCAGGATTGCAAAGACAAGAAACTGGACAAGGGGTAGGCTAATACAAAGTTCTTTATCAGTAATTTTCGTTGTTTTACAGAAATAACATTGATTAGTGATTGGCTGTACACTGGTGAACTATAGGGTATAAGCTATCTGGCCCTTCACAGAAAAAGTTTGCTGATTGTAAAGACTTTGGATATTTCTGCTAGAAACATAGAACTGAATTACATTTAGAATAAAATTAAAAATATGAACCTATATAGAAAAGGATGAGAAAGAAGAATGAAAATGAAAGGAGTATGCCTCATTGAGCTAGATCCAGCCATCTCCCTTTCTAGTTGAAGAAGCATTTTTGAAGAGTTAAGTGACAATATTACACAATGTATGAGTAACAAAGTTAGGAGGTAAAATAGGTTATTTGATAAAATAGCTCATGTTCCTACTGTTAAAATAGAATTCCTCCTTATGGGATATCTCTTGGTATTTATTCTTCATTGAATTAGTAGGGAAATGGATTTAAGGTAAGCAAAGTAGATAGAAGTAAAAGATTGCTTTATAAAATAACCCAAATAAAACAATATATACATATGTCCACACTCCATATATTAATGGTTCAATTTTCTTATGCATGGTAAGTGTACAAATCTTGGAAAACATGCATCTGCTATTTATTAAACCAGGATTCTTTGCTGACGGATCAAAGACCAAGTTTAATTCCAATAAGAATGAGCCAGTGAGAAAGAGAGAGCCCTTAGGATGTTGGCAGAATTTTGAAGATAAAAGCTTTCCTGACGGATTAACTACTTGGAAAGAGAAAAATAGTGAATAAAAAAATATATACATTACTTACTGGTCACACTTTGGGGCATTCATAAAGAATTCAAAACTAAATAGCAGTTTTACAATGTCTCATTTAGATCATCTGTGGACAGACGTATTGAAAATCAGATAAACGAAATTTTAGGTTGTTCTTTTTTTTTCATATTGTTATAAATTCCAAATACACCCATTAAAATTTCCCTCTCAGAAAAATATATTAATTTGTTTTTTGAATTTTCTTATTATTGCTTGGATGTCTTACTTTATAGCTTTTGAGTTGCTCATTATTTTTCTAGCATGTTACATTAGACATTTTTGAATGTCTTGTAATTTTGCTTTAAAAAGTACATTATTGTTCAGTTATCTGGCATAGTGATAATTAATATACCCAAAAGTATCTGGATAGCACCCTGTTTCAAGTGCCCAGATATATCTTACAAACAAAAACGCTAACTTTTAGATATTTGAAGCATAAGTACAATGCATAGTTATAATTATAATTTTAAAGTTTTACTGTTCTGCTCACTAAATAGGAAATGTTTTTATCAGCAAAACTGCTTGATTAGCAATATGCCATGTTTAACATTAGATTTTTTTAACCTAGTGCTTTGTTTTACAATTTAAAATATTTTTTCGTTTGAGAAATTATATGTATTACAAATCATAATTAAATTATCTTACTATGGTATTATATTGATCAAAATTCAGATATATGTGAGATAAATTCTTGCCTATTCAGATAGGCAAGCATTTCTGATAAGTAAGAAAACAAAAGTGAAACTTGGTAAGAAATCTGTATGAGAGTTAAATGAATAAAATGCTAGAAATTTGGGCTCTCTCTAGGAAATTTTAAGAATTTGATGAATTAGCTAGGCTGTTAAATCCTATAATAATGACTGTCTTTTCTTCTTATTCAGTCTTTACATTTTATGAAGATAGGATGACCCATTTTTATATAGTTCAATGATGGAGATGAGTAGCTCTCTGGGAGGGCCAGCTAAAGAATCTTATTTCTTTAGGAAAAGAAAATATATCTTTCATGGTATTAGTATAAATAGCATGGTAGATAATATCCAACATTTTAAAAAAGAGACATGAATAAGGTTTGAAATTTGGCCAACTCTGAGGTGGATAATTTTCTTTGGGTTCCAGATTAACATTAGAGAAAAACATATTTCTTTTCCCTTCTCCATCAGTCCCACAGTCTCTGAATAGATATGATCATTTCTCCTTTGTCTTTTTTTTTCCCTAGAAGGAAATTTAGAGCAATTAGGGTAATTTATACACAAGACTCTCTGGCCTCAGATATGATATCATATGCCTTGAAAATGACCATTATTTTACAGGTGGTATTTAAGTTAAAAACAGTGATAGTAGGCATAATGTTTAAAAGCACAGGTTGTACCGTCATGCATATTGGCTCTGTTAGGATTCTGTCTCCCCCACTACATGTTTTGTGGCTTTAGAAATATTCTTTAATATCCCTAAACCTCTGCTTGTAAAACTGGAATGAACATGAAAAGATTATTGAGAGAAATAAAAATTAATCAATATAAAATCCTTAGCACGATATCTGCAATAGAATAAGAAGTTAAATATTTCTTATTATTAAGCTGCTTTTGAACAAATGGCCTCAAATGCGATTGAGTCTACGTACTGAATTTAGGATTATTACATACATGTCTTAAAGGCACCTCTAAATTGAAAATTAAAAATCAGTAAATTTGTAACATAAAACCTCTGAGTTACTCTTTTGATTTTAGTTTGTTATGCTTATGAAACTTTAGCTTATGAGCCACTTTCTGTGAATGGTACTTTCAACTAACGATGCCATGATCACATTTCTTTATCTCCTCACACCTGCAAGTTTTGCTTCCAAACTAAACACCCACACTATCTGCTGCTTGATTACATTTTTCTTAATTAAATGGTGTGTACAGCTTGCATTTTCAGTTAACACAGCAAAAGGAGCCGGAATTCTCATAAGTCATTTTTATGAGTTGGGCCCCTATCATTTTAATGTGGCAATTAATTAAGTGCTTAATAAAACTGTGCTTTATTATAGCAAAGCCTGGTTGCAGAAGTCTAGTTACAAACGTGTCAGCATTTTTGTTACTAACTCCTTTATGTCCTCTCCATAATTGTACTGTAAAAATTTGTTTTGAGTACAAATTTTGAAATGGTTTGAATTCCAATAACAAGCTGTTCTTCACATATAAAAATTATCAATTTTAGGTGAGACCCTGAGTATGAAGAGATGGTTATCCAAATTATTTTCCTGCTTCCATGGAGTATTGTTGACGTAACATCAAATTATAGTCTTTCTGTCTCTACACTAATAATTTTGGTCATATTAACAGATTGTTTTAATTCTTTTGATTAAATTATTATATCTCTGATGAGGATATGCTCCTAAACTAAGACTGGGCTTTCAAATATAGTATAAAGTTAGGATGATAATTTAATTGCATTTAAGTTGAGGAAACACTTATGTACTCATACGATTACACAGATCCTTTTAACATATATTATGTAGTGAAATGTCCTTACGGCAATGTTTTTTAATTAAAAACATACAATAATTAATTTTGTTATATTTTAAGAATTATATGCTGAGCAATCATTCAGAAACTTGAAACTAGAGAAGAGCTCAGTGAAATAGTTGTCACATAATGATATATAATGATTCAAAGTATAAAAAATTTGCCTCTTTAATATAAATATTTATGAAGATGTAGTTCTATCTAGTTTGCCAGTATGGACATTTTAGTAAAATGATGGGATTTTTTAAAGGAAATTTTAACCAGTTGGGTTACTAGAAGAAAAGTAAAGAATGCGTTTAAATGACAAACTGGTTGATAATAAAATCCTTGCCACTCATTTGAAACAACTGAGCTGAAGTGTTACATTTCTCTTCCAAGAGTAGTCAGTTTTGGAAAAAGCTGAAGCAGAAGAACAGAGCAAAATTATTCAGTGTATTTTAGAATGTGTGTATGTTTTCTTATCCCTCTATATAAGCCCTTCACTATGATTAGATATTCATGAAAACATACAATTTGTTGATATTGCACAAATTGAGAAGACTAATGAAACACAGAACAATACAAACGATATTGGTACTACACAACAGAATGATACATATGAATACAGGTGAGTTTAAGGGATGCTTCCATCATGTGAGCTCAAGAAATATGCAATTTTACCCATAATAAAAAGAACTAGGAAAAAAATATATTGATGGGGAAAATATATATGATTAATAAAATGTTTCAAAAATTACTGAAAATTTTAATCTTTGGGCCATGTTTCCAAATCAGGTTTAAAAATATGTAATTCAAATCAATAAATTCAGGTGCAAAAATTTGCATGAATTCAATCAGCCAATATTCTTATGTCTATTTTGTGAGTGATTGAGCCCAAAGTGTTTTTAATTTATAATAGCTAGTAGATACTTATAACTGCAAGCTAATTGGACATGAATTGTAATTTAAGAGACTGAACTATTATCACTATACTCACTAGTAATTTTGACTTATTATTATTTTTTTTTTTAGCCAGGGTCTCATTCTCTTGCCCAGGCTAGAGTACAGGGCATCATCATAGCTCACTGCAACGTCAAACCCCTGGGCTCTAGTAATCCTCCTGCCTCAGCCTCTCGATTAGCTGGGCCTACATACATGTGCCACTGTACCTGGCTAATTTTTCTATTATCTGTAGAGACCATATTTTGATCAGGCTGGTCTTGGACTCTTAGGCTCAAGGGATTCCCCTGCCTGGCTATCCTGAACTGCTAGGATTGCAGATGTGAGCCATTGCACCTAGCCAATTTTGACTTTTTAATAATATTTTTAAATGTAATTTCTAATAAAATGTTATAGTAGACAAAGGGATAAAATGTTAGAAAACTAGACACCTATCTGTAATCAGATACTGAAAGTTTATGTTAAAAGCAGAGCAGAATAATGTATTAATTTTGCCATACAATTTCAAAGCCCTCAGTTGTACTGTGGTTCTCCAACAGACATCAAATATCTGAATAAATATTGGCAGTACAAATTCAATAAAAGAGACAATAAGACTAAAGTATATAAAATATTTCTATTAATATAAAAATTATTAAACATATTATAAAAATTATTGGATAAGAAACAATTTTTAGAATTTTAATATGGCACTGTAAACAATATATGCCTACGTCTTTATTTGAAAATCACTGAAAACAAAGATTAAAATACAGAAAAATCTGAATTTGACGAGACAAGCTGAGAATAGTAACCTTAAAGCACAATAGTTGGAGATGGAGAACATGGTAAATGACTTAGCAGAGTACAGTGAGTACTAGTGAAATGCTATCTGCCTGCAGAGAGAAAGGGCCTAATTAGAAACAATACAGTTTTCTCTGAAGAACTCCTGAAATATATAGAAAATAGTGGCATGAGGTACAGCAGAGTATAGGGATGAGTCCTAAAAAGGCAGGATGCTGATGTAAAGACTGTAGATAAAGAAAAGTTAAACCACCAGAAAGCTACAACTCTGAGACTTAGATGTCTTCTCTACCTAGTTCATCCTAACAGTCAGGAAGTACAAAAACTGGAGAACAAAAATTTCTGGACTGGGATTAATAAGCAAAGTTAAAGGTAAAACAAAACTATAAGAGAGAAAGCAACCTATCAAATAAAAATCAGCTCAATGAATACTGAGAACCCTACAGTTCTGATTTCCTGTATTCAGTCAGATAGACGATTCTTATCTGAGGAAATTAAAGAGTCTCAGAGAGAAAGTCTGTGGATACTGGCATTTAAGAGGGCTCCACAAAAGTTTTCTCACTCTATGACATACTATTCTGAAATAAAGAAAACAAAAAAGGCAAACACCTCATGCTCATGGATTGGTAGAAACAACATTGCTAAAATGTCCATATTGCCCAAAGTGATTGACAGATTCAACTCAATTCCCATCAAAATATCAATGTCATATTTCAAAGATCTAGAAAAAAATCATGTTGCGCTTCATTTGAACCAAAAAAGACCCAGAATAGAGAAAGTAAACTTAAGCAAAAAGAACAAATCTGGAGGCATCACATTACTGGACTTCAAATTATACTACAAGCAAAAGAGCATGGTACTGGTATAAAAGTAGAGCTGCACACCAATGTAACATAAGAGAGATCACAGAAATAAAGCCACGTAGTTACAACCTACTTATCTTCAACAAACCAGACAAGAGCATACAGTGGGGAAAGGACACCGTATGCAATAAATGGTGCTGGTAAAACTGGATAGCTACATTAAGAAGAATGAAATAAGACCCTTATTTCTTGCCATGCACAAAAATTAATTCAAAATGGATAAATGACTTAAATGTAAGGCATGAAAGCATAAATATTCTAGAAGAAAACATAGGAAAACCTGTTCTAGATGTCAGCCTAGACAAAGAATGTTTGGCTAAGACCCCAAAGGTAAATATAACAAAAATAAAAATAAATAAATGGTAGTTGATTAAATTAGAAAGTTTCTGTCCAGCAAAGGAAATAATCAACAGAGTCAATAGACAACCTACAGAATGGGAGAAAATATTCAAAAACTATACATCCAACAAAGAGCTAATATCCAGAATCTACAAAGAACTCAAAAACATTAGCATGAAAAAAACAAACAATCCCATTAAAAAATGAGTAAAAGACATGAACAGAAGCTTTTCAAAAGAAGATAGACAAATGGCCAACAAACATATGAATAAATGCTCAACATCACTAATCATTAGGGAAATGCAAATTAAAACCACAATGATATACTACCTCATCCCTGTCAGAATGTCTATTATTCAGAATAAAAAAAAAAAATAGATGCTGGCATGGATTCAGAGAGAGAACATTTATACACTGTTGGTGAGACTGCAAATTAGTAGAACCACTATAGATAACGGTATGGAGATTCCTCAAAGAAATAAATGTAGACTTACTATTCAACCCAGCAATCCCACTACTGGATATTTATCCAAAGGAAAATAAGTCGTTTATCAAAAGACACCTGCACTTGAATGTTTATCACAGCACAATTCACAATTGCAAAGATGTGGAATTAACCTAAGTGCCCCTTGATTCATGAGTGGATTATGAAAATGTGGTCTGTGTATACCAGGGAGTATTACTCAGCCATAAAAAAGAATGAAATGATGTCTTTCGCAGCACTTTGGATGGAACTGGAGACCATTATCCAAAGTGAAGTATCTCATGAATGAAAACAAAAACACCACATGTACTCTCTAATAATTGGGAGCCAATCAAGGGGCACATATGAGCACCAAGAGATGTAGCAGGAGGAGAAGAGGAGAGGCAGTGTAAAAACTTGGGTACAATGAACACTATTTGGAGGATGGGCACACTAAAATCCTTGACTTAAGCATTATACAAGTTATCTGTGAAATAAAGACATTCATACCCCCTTGATATATTAAAATTAAAAAAAATAAGAAGCCTATATACTTTTAATTAAAACTAGAGAACCTTGACTTTGCAAACACAAAGAGATATTTGTTTGCTTCTTTTTAGAGAGAAGTCATAAATGCATATTTGGGGTGCAAAAAATTGCATACGCAAAGAAATAGGATAATTTTCAAAAGTATGTATAAATTGCATGCTCCTACTAGAAAATTTTGTCTGAGTCTTTGTTTTACACTCTGTGAACCCTAATGATTACCACTAATTGCCTGATCTACCTTTCCAAAGTATAAGAAAGAAAAATATGTTGTGTGCTCACAATTTTTCTTGGCCCATTTGCAGCTTTCTCATTAGCATATGTACCCCCTCCAATTTGTGCCTTCACTTGACTGTTGTAAACAGTTTTTAACAGTTCCCTTTTCCTTTTCATTCAAGCACTGACATTTATATTTCAAAAGAAACTTAGTAGTAGAGAAAGTGTCCCCCCCAACCACAAATCAGAGGGCAAATGATTTTTTAACTTTTTGAAAATTTTTAGTTCATAGTAACTCTCATACTCTTAGTTCATGCTAACTGTACTCATGTCTAACTTATATTTTTTACCATATACTTGTAATAAAGATTTTTATCCCATTTTTGATATTCCTTTAACTAATTAATTTGGTTATAGAGATTTCTGTTATTTTGCTCTATTATAAATAGAAATTGTCTTTTTGAAAGTTTTATTCTATTTTAAATTGATGTATAATAATTGTACATATTTATAGGGTTCAGTGTGATGTTTTGATACAAGTATACAATGTACAATAATCAAATTAGAGTAGCTAACATATCCTTTATCTCAAACATTTATCATTTCTTTGTGGAGACAACATTCAAAATCTTCTCTTCTAATTATTTTGAAATAAGCAACATATTATTGTCAATGGTAGTCATCCTACTGTGCAATGGAACACCAGAACTTATTACTTCTACCACTTTGTACCTGTAGACCAACCTCTCCTCATCTTCACATCTACCTTACCCTTTCCAGCCTCTGATAACCACCATGTTACTCTCTACTTCTGAGATCAACTTTTGTAGATTCCATAATGAGTGAGATCATAAGATACATATCTTACAGGTTTTCATAGTATCTTATGTTACTACTCATTTTATATATACCATGGACTACTACTGAGGCAAAAATTTTATTGTAAGAATAAATGACTCATCAGCATATTTAAGTGATTTAGACCTAATGTAGTGATCATGCTATGCAATTTTGACACATAAATTTTAGTTAAAACAGAATTTGTGCACTTTAAATTTGTTTTAAATTACTAGGGACAAGTATAAATCATTAAAGCAGACATGTATATGGGGTCTTTATTTCTGCAGTGTTCAATTACCTTTTTAATGTACTTGTTTTCATGGTTATAGTTAGCCTTATTTTGCTCTGGCAAAACTTTAATGCCAAAGTTATTTTGATAATAGTCATAAAAATACAATAAGGGCAATAATGTCTCCTCAAAATGTGATTATAGAGATGGAGAACAATGCATGGAAACTGTGTATTCTTCATAATTCATAATTTCTTAAACATTCACATCTATCACCTCAGTTAAAGAACAATCTGTCCCCATAACTCTGTTGGAAATGTGCTTCTTTGTTTAGACAGATGGGCATGCCCCGAGGTTCATTCTCTAGCTTAAATATACAATTGGCTTTATGCTTTTAAGAAACAGCTGATGGAAAAGAGTCATATATGCAAGCGCTTATTTGGAATGTACAATGGAAAGTCAATGTGACAAATCATTCAATAGTCATCACTCCTAAAAACTGGCTTTTTGTATTAAAAATATATTGTTTATAATTCAATTCCAATTATCAGACTAAATTACAAAAAACTTATTAATGCAAACAAATAAAATTTTAACACTCAAAATATGTCCCTCAAAACAAAAAAAAAACCATGCAAACATCATCTAAAACTAAGTAGTAATTATTAGTACTTGCGACTACTCAAAGATGTAGTAGTATTTTTTAAAACAGCAAAATGCAAATAGTCTCATCCTAAAAGGAAATTAACTTTCTCATTATTTTACACATCTTTCTAATGAAAATGACAGTTTTTATGGTAATACATGTGGGACCAAATTTTTCTTCATATGTGTATAGAATGTCAGTAATGAGGGAAGATATATTAATATAACCTCCTTCAATAAAAGATACCCATAACTTAAAGAAAAAAGGTCTGTATTCTAGAATTCCATCTCCCTGTAACTGACTCATTCTAACGGGAGGCCTCATAACTTCTCCATGTTTCTGGTTCTTCCTTAATGATCTACAGATAAAAATTCTTATGTGTATATATAAAAATAATTTGAAAAATGTTACACCAAATTCTGGAGATATAAAACCAAAATTTAAAAAAAAAAATAGATGGTTAAGATATCCAGAATAGTGTCCTCACTCAGAAAACTACACTAAACCTACCCTAGAGAATGCTGAATTAACACTATTGCTAATATATCCAAACAGCACACTTAAAAAACAATCTTTACAGCAGATTGATAAACATTATTTTTGCACAAAATTTTCTAGGATTTATTGGTAATCTAAAGGTCAGTTATTGAAAGCTTCCTCTATTCCAGGGTAATGTGTGTTTTTGTACCTGAAGCTACTTAGCTAAATACTTGACCACACACTTATCTTCATTACCGTAATAGCAGATTTTTAAGAAAAATGCCCTGAGTTCTTTACCATTATAAATACCACTTTAATTTCAACAGATTCTTGATGTATCTTTTCATGTAGTTCAATAAAAAGGATAAATTAATTGAATTCTAGGCTGATTTATCCTTCACTTTAGCCTGATTATGCTTTTGGACCTGGCAGAGGATATGAAATTCAAGTTATTTGCAATTCAATCAAATTGATATATTTTAAATATAAATCAGGCTATTATTCTAACCATCACCACCATCTCATGATGTCATTATCTTGGTTAAATGTCATTGAAAATAAGTTAAAAGAATACAGCAAGGATTGAACTAATCATTGCAAATTGTTGAAGGCATATATTTTTCTTGTTCAAGCTTCCAATGACTCTAAGTAAAATTTATATTTATTTTCATCATAATTTTAGGAAAAAATTATTGCTTGTAGTATCTTCCTTCTTAGAAAAGTTGTAATATTCTCGGTTCCATTTCATTTTTTTGCAAATTCCATACTCATATATTAGTAATTTATAGCACAGAATGCCAAGACATTATTATGTCTGAAAATTGGTAATTCTTAGTTCTGTTAAGTTTAGGAAACTTACGGTAAACATCATATCTTCTAAGCTGTCACTATCATCCATAATCACTTTCCATGATTTTGTTCTTATTGTTCTTGTTTTCTGCCATGTTTCAAAACACTAATATGCTCTGAAATGATTTCTTAAGGGGAGATGGCCAAAAATGTGGTAGATTTTCTTTGCTCAAGATGGCACTCCATGTTTAAAATCATGGGTGCTGAATCATGGTGAGTATGTTAGAGCTCATCTAATTATACCCATCCACACTCACTTGATAATTTACAACTCAAACAAGAAGTATACTATTCCATGCTCATAAACCACATTCCATTAAATTGACAGAGGTCAAGTTAATTAGTGTAGTGAGTTATTTCCTCATTTGCTGGACCAATATCATGCCTAGCCATCTCTCACTGCACTTACATTCACAAAATATAGAGTAAAGAGAACATTCTAGAACAATAGTTAGCAAACTAAGGCCCATGAGCACATTCCAGCCTATGGCCTATTGTGCACAGTTCATGAATTAAGAATTGCTTTTACATTTTTAGAGAGTTGTAAAATTAAAACAAAAACAAAACCCAACGAACAATCTTCAGAAGAGATAGCTAAGACAGCCCTTTAGAGAATGAAATTGCTGATATTTGTTCTAAAATAAAGCCTAGATGGTAGTGTATTATTCACTCACAGAATTTTTTTAGGAATTTATTTTTATGGCAGTTTTAGATTAACAGCAAAATTGAGACAAAAATATAGAGATTTCCCATATGCCCACCTGTGTAGCCTTCCCTATTATCAACATCCCCAACAGAGTGATACATTTATTACAATTGATGAACCTACACTGATACAACATGATGACCCAAAAGTCCATAGTTTACATAAGAATTCACTCTTGGTGTTGTACATTCTGTGGGTTTGGACAAAGTTATAATGACATATATCCTTCACTGTAGTATCATACACAGTATTTTCACTGCTATAAAGATCTTTGGTGTTCTGCCTTTTCATCTCTCCCTAATTCCTAGAAGCCACTGCTCTTTTTAGTGATTCTATAGTTTTGCCTTTTCCATATAATATGTATTAATAACTTTTTCAGATTGGTGTTTTTAACTTAGTAATATGCATTTAGGTTTCCTCCATATCTTTACATGGTTCGATAATTCATTTATTTTTAGTACTGAATAATATTCCATTGTCTGGATGTACCACAGTTTATTTACCCATTCATCTACTGCAGGGTATCTTGGTTGCTTCCAAGTTTTGGCAATTATGAATAAAGTTTTATAAACATCTCTGTGCAGGTTTTTATGTGAACATAAGTTTTCAATTCATTTGGGTAAATACCAAGGAGTGTGGTTGTTGGATCCTATAATAAGAGTAAGTTCAGTTTTGTAAGGAACCTGCCAAACTGCACAGATTGTTTTTGTATTTTTTTTATTTTTGCTTTTAATTCCTCTAAAAATTTCTCTATGGTTATTGACTCGTTTGGAAAGAACAAATGCAGCCAAAAGTCTTTTCTGTCTCTTCCCCTGAAAATAGAATCTAAAGAAAATTTATAGTATCTATTATATTGATATTTTTGCAATATATTTTGTCTGGTCCTATCCTACCTATCTTTAAGTTCCAACAAGCAATGCAGACTCAGACCCACCATTTATCTGTCTACCTATCTCTGTGCGTGTGTGTGTGTGTGCCTGTGTGTGTATCTTGAGAAACAAACAAAAAATATATCTTCTCTCACCAAAATTATCTACTCTGTATAAATACTTTGATTACTTGAGATAGAGGACCCAAAATCTTCCTCTTTCAAATTAAGGGATTTTTTTTTCAATTTTTTTCTTGATTCCTTAGAGATACTACCACAGACCAGAATTATCATATCTATAATAAATGTTTTGCTGAGTTGCTGCAACTGTACCATAAAAGATCCCATGTACCAAGGGCCTTGACATCCTCATGTTGGATTGCAAAAAATAGAAGATACAGAATAACAATTATATTAGCTGGGTGGTGCTGTGAAAAATGACTTCCCTATGTTATTTCATTTTTTCCTCACAATACTCCTGCAAGTATTATTATGTTTATTTAATACATAAAGAAATCAAGGTAAAGTTTTATAAATAGCATAAGTATTAACTCTTCAAAACAAACAAACAAAACCAGGGAATAAATGATGAAGGAATACAAAATATGCCAAAGAATAAACGAAGAAACCTTGATAACTTGGCAGGAAGGGAATCTTAGAAGCTATCTGCTGAATTCATCTGGCATCAAATTTCTTGCTGATATAATCCAAGACTCAATAGAGCTAAAAAGTAGATGAAGTACAACATCAATTCAAGACAATGTAGTCATATATAGGCCAGAAAAAATTGTATTTTACCTACTAGTAAAGCATGATAGGTCAATTTCCCTGGGAAGTCAACTGTGATACAAAGATTTGCAAGCCAGTTGGTTACATGGAGTACTCTTAAGAGCCATGCATGTAAAAGGATAAATGTAACAGATTTGGAGAAACGGAGATATTGAAGTGTGATTCAGTAGTACCAGAGGCCTTAACTAATCCCACTGGGAACTCTCAAGCTGACATGGCACTTCAGAATTGCTGAGAATTAAAATAAGAGGCCCAGGCTATTGTACCTTGCATCACCCAACCAATGGGTATGAGTTATGTCTGTCTGGCTGGTTTGGGGCTGTAATATTATCTCCACTGATGGTCAAATTCCACAAAAGGGCTTAACTGAGAGCTAATAGCAACCAACAGTCTGTGGCAGAGAATGAATATTAAATTCCTAAAGGGGAGACTAGATTGTCAGACCACAGCATGCAATACAGTCTACTCTTTGTTCTATTCAAATATTCTTGCTTTGCATAGTAATTTCATCTAATGTGGGAACAGTTCCTTAAGATTCTGGAGTTTTTTTGTCTTTTGTTATTGTTTTTTCTCTTGGGAATCAGACAATAGGAAAGTTTTTGACAAAAATACAGCATTGGAGCCAGGCGCGGTGGCTCACGCCTGTAATCCTAGCACTCTGGGAGGCTGAGGCGGG
>CAUYRT010003940.1:0-54608 GCA_963574885.1 Lepilemur ruficaudatus | reverse complement strand
CTTTCTCTGCATCCTCATTACCATGTTATTTTTTGTCTTTTTGATAATACACATTCTAAATGGGGCAAGATGATATTTCCTTGTGGTTTTGATTTGTATTCCCTGATTATGAGTGATGTTGACCATTTTTACCTATAGTTGATGACTATTTGGATGTCTTCTTTTGAGAAGTGTCTTTTCAGTTTATTTGTCCATTTATAATTGGATTATTTGGGGGTTTGGGGGTTTTTTTGTCTTGTTTTGTTTTCTATTTCTTTCTTTCTTTCGTTCTTTCTTTCTTTCTTTCTTTCTCTTTCTTTCTTTCTTTCTATTTGTGTTTCTTTCTTTCTTTCTTTTTTTTTTTTGCTGTTGTTTCAGTTCTCATCCTTTGTCAAATGAATAGTTTGGAAATATTTTCTCCCATACTGTGGGTTGTCTCTCCACTCTGTTTTCCTTGATGTACAGGAGCATTTTAGCTTGATATAATCACATTCGTCTAATTGTGCTTTGTTGCTTGTGCTTTTAGGGTTTATTAATAAAGCTTTTGCCCAGACCAATGTCTTAAGGCATTCCCCTGTGTTTTCTTCTAGTAGTTTCATAGTTTCATGTCTTGCATTTAAGTCTTTAATCCATTTTGATTCGATTTTTGTATATAGTGAAAGATAAGAGTCTAGTTTCATTCTTCTGCATATGGATGTTCAGTTTTCCCAGCATCATTTATTAAAGAGACTGTCCTTTCTTCAGTGTATATTCTTGGAACCTTTATCAAAAATCACTTGGCTGTAAATACATAGATTCACTTCATTCCATTGGCCTATGTGTCTGTTTTAATACCAGTACCATGCTATTTTGGTTATTCTAGCTTTGTGATGTATATTTAAGGCAGGTAGTATAATACCTCTAGCTTTGTTATTTTTGTTACAAATTGCTTTGACTCTTCAGGTCTTTTGTGGTTCCGCACAAGTTTTAGGATTTTTTTTCCCCTCTTTCTGTGAAGAATGCCATTGGTATTTTGACAGGGATTGCAATGAGTGTGTAGATTGCTTTTGCTAATGTGCTCATTTTAACAATATTTATTCTTCCAATCCATAAACATAGCATGTCTTTCCATTATTTATATGTGTCCTCTTCAATTTGTTTCCTCATAGTTTTATAATTTTCCTTACAGAGATTTTTCAGTTCCTTAGTTAAATTTATTCCTAGATATTTTCCTTTCTTTATAATAAAAATGGAATTGCTTTCTTGATTTCTCTTTCAGTTATTTCATTAGTCATGTATAGAAATGCTGATTTTTTATGTTGATTTTGTATCCTGAAATTTTACTGAATTTATCAGTTTGAAATGCTTTTTTGGTGGAGTACTTAACTTTTTCCATATATAAGATCAGGTTGTCTACAAAAAGGGACAAATTGACTTCCTCCTTTCCAATTTGGATGAGCTTTATTTCTCTCTCTTGCCTAATATTCTGACAAGGAAGTCCAGTACTATACTGAATTAGAGTGGTGAAAGTGATCATCTTTGTCGTGTTTCAGTTCTTACAGAAAAAGTTTTTAGCTTTTCACCACTTAATATGATGTTAGCTGTGGTTTTGTCATATATGGCCTTTATTGTGTTGAGGTAAATTCCTTCTATACCTAATTTGTTCAGAGCTTTTATTACAAAAGGATGTTGAATTTTATCAAATGCTTTTTCTGCATCTATTGAGAGGATCATATGGTTTTTATTCTTCATTCTGTTGATGTGACGCATCATTTGGATTGATTTCCATATATTGAATCATCCTTGTATCCCTCAGACAAATTCGACTTAATCATGATATATAATATTTTTTGATGTACTATTGAATTTAGTTTGAGGGTTTTTGCATGTATGTTCATTAGGGATATTGGCCTACAGTTTTCTTTTTTGCTGTTGTTGTTGTGTCTTTGCCTGGTTTTAGTATTCAGATAATTCTGGCCTCTTAGAACAAGTTTGGAAAAGTGCCCACTCTTTCAATTTTTTGAAATACTTTGAAGAGAATTGATACTAGTTCTTCTTTTAATGTTTGGTAGAGTTTAGCAGTGAAAGCATTTGTTTTCTGTTGGGACATTTTTTATTACTGATTCAATCTCATTACTAGATATTAAGTTTGTTCAGGTTTTCTATTTCTTCCTGGTTCACTATAGGTCAGTTGGATGTGTCCAGGAAGTTATCCACTTCCTCCAGGTTTTCCAATTTGTTGGCATATAGTTATTCACAGTAGTCTCTAATGATTCTGTATTTCTGTGATACCAATTGTAATCAGTTGCCTCCTTTTTCATTTCTGATTTTATTTATTTGGGTATTCTGTTTTCTTCATAGTCTAGCTAATGGTTTTGGACTACTTTATCTGTTTAAAAAATAACTGGAATGGGGGCTTGTAGAACAGGTCAGTTCACAGACCCCAGGAGAGTGTGTGCCTGTTGTTGCAGTGGCTCCACTGGTTGCAAGTGTAGGTTGTCCGTACTGGTGAACACTGAGCTAACTAACTCTTGGTCTCTGGGGTATGCATGGAGCACAGTGGCTCCACACCTGGATGGGGCAGGATCAGCACCAGCAGTGGGCCCTGGGTGGGCTGTTCCTTAGTCTCCGGGGAGTGTGCATGGCATGTAGCAGCCCTTCCTCTAGGGGGTGCAAAGTCACAAGGCAGTCTGCTCATTGGTGTCCAGGGGAAAATGTGGATATGTGGCAGCTTCACCTCTGAAGAGAGCAGGGTCACTTATGGTAGTGGGTAGTAGTCAGGCCACTCTTTGTTTTGCAGGGGAGGTGTGCACAGCCAGCACCATCTCTGCTGCTAGAGTGAGTGAGGTTGTAGGTAGTAGTTAGTGGCAGGTGCCAGGTGTTTTGCTCTGGGGCTCTAGGGAGCATATGCACTTACTGCCTCCATCCTGGCAGCAGCCTGGACCATGTGCTCCCTGAAGTATATGTCACTACATGGGTTTGGGAGCGTGGGTCATGTCTGTACCTTTGAATCTAGCTGTGATCACATCACTACAGATTTCTGTGTGGGTATATTGGGAAGATGACAGGGCCCCAAGAGTGTGGAGATGTAGGGCTATTGGCCCCCAGGGCAGGATATGCTCCAGCAGTGGCTACACTCCCAAAATGGAACCCTGCCACAGCAGCTTGCATCCTGAGGAGTGGGGAGGACTCAGCATTTGTTCCTTATCTGGAGCAATTCAGCTGCCTGTACTCCAGGCAGCACCCCTTATTCTGGGATCAGGGCCTGTAGGGACTCTGAGGCTCTCCTGTAGCTCAGATTGCAGGCATCCTTGGTGGTAATGGGGACTGCTAGAGATCTCACACTTACCTTTTCTAGACAAAGCATAGACCTTGGCTGCAAGCTAATCCTAGCCAGGTGTTTCATTCCCTCCCTGTGTTGCCCTGTTGAGTTTCTGTGCCTCAGAGGCTTTTTGTCACTTTCTTGCCAAATTCCAGTGTTCCCTTTAGTCAGCCTACTCAAAGTGCAGTTATTTATCTGGTGTCTTGGTCTTTTTTGTGGAAAAAAACAATGGTGAGTTCATCTAGTCAGCCATCTTGCTCTTCTTTCTTTTACACAGATTGCTTTGTTGTTCTCATATGTACTTTTCTAGTTGCTTATTTAGGTTTGCAAATGCTAGTGCTAACTAAATACCAGAGAAAAAGTAATCATTCCTCTAAAAATAAAGAAGTCATTCAGTAATGTAGAAGTAACAGATTTTTTTAAGGATTGGTGCATTAAACAAGAACCACAGAAACAACCCTAGATCATATACAAATTCTCTGCAAGAGCCTAGAGCTCTTATTGGCAAAACTTGGGTCATTTAGCCTTCACCCTTATTCTACATACTTTACAATAGAAAGGAGTAGACAAAGTTTAAAGGAGGAAAATAACACATCCAGTTGGAAGTTCAATAGCCTGGACGACTAGAAAGAATTTACTGGAAAATGAAAACTTGGCATTTTAGACAATATCTGTTTAATTTACATAATCTTTCATCCCCCTTCAAACCTACCAGAATGCCTTATATAAAGTACAAACATGCTTTTTAGATAAAATTAAGACACAAAACACAAGAATGATCACAATACAACCATTAGGCCAGCAGGTTTACACTGTGTTCTATCTGCTACCTCATTTGAAGGAGGAGCCACTACTACAATTCAGTTTTTTTGCTCAATAAATATTTATTAGTCACCTATGTGTTCCAGAAATTTCCTGAGTCCTGGGAATATGAAAATAAAACAATTGATATGGTCCCCATCCACTTGGGGATACTCAAAGTTTCTACTTCTGTTTTGTTGGTCACAATTTGGTAATAGCATTTAATTCAAAGGGCAGTAAAATTGCCCTGGGACTGAGTAAAACTTCAGTTTTGGGATTTTAAAAATTGCTTTATTTTCAATTGACATACAAAAATTATATATTTATAGGGTAAACTATAATGTTTTGATATATGTCTACATTGTGGAATGATTAAATTAATTAACATATCCATCATCTCACATGCTTATCATTTTTTGTGGTGAGAACATTTAAAATCTACTCTCAATAATTTTTAAGTATAATTAGTATTAACTATAGTCACCGTACTACGCAATAGATCACCAGAACTTATTTTTCCCAGCTAACTGAAACTTTTGATTAGCATCTCTCCCCCTATCCCTCACTACAGGCCCTAGAAACCACCATTCTACTCTCTACTTCTATGAATTCAACTTTTTTAGATTTCACCTACAAGTGAAATCATGAGGTATTTGTTTTTCTAAGCCTGGCTTATTTTACTTAGCATTATATCCTCCAAAATTTCAGATTTTTACATCTTATTTGGTTTTGTAGTCCACTATGTTATCTATCAAATTGCCCCAAATCTCATGCATACCTACTTGACCCTCATAACAGAATTATTAATGCAGATATTTTCTGGAAGGCTGCCCCAAGATTTTGGTAATTTTCACATCTGGAAACTGGATTAGATCTCCAAACATATTAAAGCAACATGTATTCGACCCTCCAAAGACCCTTGCCACATCCTGGAGTTTGACTGAAGTGAGAAACTGAAAACCTTAACATTTTACTTATTTTTATATATGCCTATCATATTTATACCACATAATTATATTGGTTTTCTCTTGATGCATAACACGTTACAACAAACGTAGCTGCTTAAAACAACACACATTTATTCTCTCAGTTTCAGTCAGTCAAAAGTCTGAGGTTTGCTTAACTTTATCCTCCCCTCAGTCTCATAAAGTCGTGATCAAGCTATTCGACACACTGAAGTTCTCATTTGGAGCTAAGAGTTCTCTTCCAAGCTCATTCAGCTTGTTAGCAAAATTTAGTTCCTTGTGGTTATAGGACTAAGGTTTCCAATTTCTTGCCAGCTTTTGATCAGGGATTCCTCTCAGCAAGAAGCCGCCTACAGTTCCTTCCCATATGGCCCTAAGAGTCAACCCGCAACATGAAATGTTTGCTTTCTTCCAGCACAGCAGGTAAGCCTTTCACTGACTGCAAATTCTTCTTCAAACATCATATGATCACCACAACAACTAGCCCATCTCCATTTGTTATACACAGTAACCTAAACCAGAGAGTAATATCCCACCATATTTGCAGGGATTGCCCCACTCAAGGGGAGGGTATTATACAAGATATGTATACCAGGGGATGGGAATCGTGGGGACTATCTTGAATTTTGCCTACCACAACAATGCTGGCTTACTTGCAATATGATTGGAAATACTGTAGCCAATATGGATGCCTTTTAGGATTTCTTTCCATGAATACTTCACAGAAGTTATTATTAATACCTTTCCTAATAACATTATTACTGTCAGAGTCAAAAATCATTATTAACCCAACCTAGTGAAAGAAGTGACAGAAGCAGAAAGATGTCAGGTCAGCATTTAGAGAGCTGTTAAGTCACTCAGGGAAGGCAGTGGGAAACATATCCAGTATGCTGGTATACAGTCTGTTTCCCTAGCTCTGTATATGGCATGATTCCTATATTAAGGAAAGACAGATGGCAACCTGATGCTAGTGTATCACTTCTGAAGAAAACTGGCAAATAGTTTTCATTTAAAGGGCAATTAATTCATTAAAACCAAATTGTCTGTAAAGGAAGTTTATATAATTTCCCAAATTAGTGAAATTTCAAAAATTAAGTCTATTTTGAAAACTGAAGTCTTTTCTTTAAACAAAGAGAAAAAATACCCCTAAAACCTGAATAATTAGGCATCTGCCCAAATCATAAAAGTCACAAGAAAAATAATGCCAATATATCTCAAACTTTGTGCCTCTTTCTCTTTCTCCTCTCCCCTCCTCTTCTCTCATTCCCTCCACTCCCCTCCACTTTTCTGTCTCTCTATGTCTCTCTCCCACCACCCCTATCAATTGCTGCAATAACCAAGGAAAATATATGGATAATATTAAATAAATGTTTCCCACTTGAATAACTGTATCTCCTGAATAGATCAGTTCCATTTTCAAGTTCTCTAAAAAGAGGAAGAGGAACAATATTATTGCAAAAGTATCTTCCAACTTTAAAGTTGTAAAATTCTGAATTCTGTTACTATAATTTAAATTTCAGACAATCACCAGTAGTACTATACATTCTGGAAGCCAGACTGGAAGGAAGGAAAAATAACAATTGATGGAGTCCCTACTATATGCCCAGTCCTGTTATAAGAGTTTTCACACAACTATCTAATTCGATATTCTCAGTATCCATGGAAAAGTATTAACATCCCAACTTACAGGTAATAAAACCAAGGCCCATTAACCAAGTTTGATGACTTGTCCAAGTCACACAGCTAATAAGAAGCATTGGTTGTACCCAGGAGACCTTTGATAAAGATTTGTTGAAAAAAATTACTAATTTAACAAATAAAAATAATTATTATGTAGGTCTCATTCTAAAGGCCATTGAATTTCCCTTACAACATGCTTCCAAAGGCTAAAAGACTCAGAAAATGTTCATTCTTCAAATGTTGCAAGTTTAACTGAATAATAAAAAGCTGATATCTTTAGCAATTATAAAGTTATTTTTATAAATAACCCTGCAAAGTATTAGTAAGGGAAATGTATGGAATTGGTTGATATGATATTCAACAGTTATTGTTATGCTCTTAAAGCAATGCCTCAGCCAAACAGACAATGAAAAAAAGCTACATTTCCATATATCTAATTTTCTTCTTTTGAAGCAATCAATTTGAGAAAATCTGTGAAAATTTCTCTGGCAAAGTCAGGTCAATGGCAAATTTAATGTATCTTAATACATACAAATTTTTAATACTTTTAAAAATGTGTCAATATAGAAAAATTTACTGGTTGGTCCAATTTACTTGGATACTGGTAAGATCATTCCTATTTTGGTTCCTGGAGTTAAAAAATTAAAATTGAAAGAAGTTTTTCAACAAGGCAAAACAGACATAAAGTCATGCTCCATATAATTATGTTTCAGTCAACAACAGATCATATATATGATGGTGGTTCCATAAGATTATAATACCATATTTTCACTGTATATTTTCTATGTTTAGATACACAAACACCATTGTATTACAACTGCCTACAGTATTCAGCACAGTAACATGCTGTACAGGTTTGCAGCCTAGGAGTAATACACGCTACAGCATATAGCCTAGCTGTGTAGTAGGTTATACCATCTAGGTTTGCATATGTATACTTTATGATGTGTACATGGCAAAATGGCTTAATGACACATTTCTCAGAATATATCTCATTATTAAGCAATGTATGGCTGTATGTTAAGTTAATATTTTTCTTATGAATATAATAAAATGAAATAAAGTTTTAAAATCTGGATATCTGAATAACAAATATAAATTAGAGTATAATATTAATCTTACATAAAGATAACCACATAAAAATAAACTTGATATAAACGCATACAACTCATTGGAATCAGATAGTAACCTCAATTTTAATAAGACTTACTAAGCCATATAGTTTCTATCTCAATACTTTAGACTAATTTAACTATAATTCTTTCTTCCAAAACAAATACAATTGTTTAACTCATTTTTCTTTCATGCTGAAGTACCAAGAAAAATGGACTAGGGAGTGTTAAATTGAAATAAAATTATTGTTTTTGTTTCTGTTTTATCAAATAATTACTTCTTTAAAATTTTATTCTGTAAGGCACACAGAGCTATAATTTTTTGCCCTAGAGATATTTATAACTTTTTAATAAAGATAAAACTAGTATATAAATTACTGAACTACAAAACAATTCCATAATGGAAGTTAAAAACAGTGCCATGGGCTTGCTAGGGAAGGGGCAGTCCCAACTGCTTCAAACAACATTCTCTTATTTATTCAGCCCAAACTCACTGTTTTAGACTGAACTGTATCCCCACTGAAATTTATTTGCTGAAGTCCTAACCCCCAGTACCTTAAAAATAGAATTGTATTTAGACATAGGGCCTTGAAAGAGGTAATTAAGGCTAAATAAAACCATATGAGTGGCTCTAACCTGATAGGCTAGTGTCCTAAAATGAAGGAGACACCAAGGATGCACTGTAGAGAAAAGGTCATGTGAGAGCACAGAGAGAAGGTGATCATCTGCAAGCCAAAGAGAGAGACCTCAGGAAAAACAAAACCTGCTGATACCTGAATTAGGACTTCTAGCCTCCAGAAAGGTGAGAAAACAAATTTCTGTTGTTTAAGCCACTCAGTCTGTGGTATTTTGTTATGGCAGCATTAGCAACCTAATGCACTCTTCATCACAGGAAAAGATTAATGGTAGGTTTAATACACTGAAAGTCAATGAATCGTGAACCTCAGATTCTATTTTCCATGTAGAATTAATTCATTTATAGTATTGAACAAATCTCTAGATTAGGCATCACAAACATAAGATTTATGGGACTAGAAAGATTAATGAGTGAAAAGTGTCTGCAAGTAGGAAAATAAGGAGTGGTGGGAACTTTAGCCAAGTAGAGTATTAATGGCCAGAATAAAGATGCTAATACTACTCAACTTTAACATGTTATGTACATGAAAGAAAACATATCTCTCTGGACATGACTTAAGGGCTGCCAGTTGCAACTTTTGCCTAGAACTCAGTTTCTTCATATAGACCCCTTTACTAAATAATCTCTTAAGTTCTTTCCAGCTTCAACTTTTTCAAAGTCTATGGTAATAATCTTTTCACATTTGAAAGCATTAAACAGAAGACAAACTAAGCACTCCCAAGAAATTTTAGCTTGGATGTTATTAGTATTGCAAACAACTTAGAAATCTACAGTTTAATCAAATTCTTTTCTAAAAGTTAATTAATATTGAATGACATGAAATATTAGGGGCTTTTTAATAATATTCCATACTTTGTGGCATACCTCCGTTTCACACTTTCATACGCATTTAGGCAGTTATTATAATCCACAATTTACAAATAAGCAAATCCGGATGTCCCACAGGTGCTTTATAAACAAATGGTTTGAAAATAGAGTAGATGGAAGGCTCTAGAAAGAGTATAGGCATTGGAGTCAGCTGCAATCTCCTCTCTGACACTCATTAACTTTTTTGACATTTAGCAATCTCATTTAGCAATATTTAAATCTCACTGGGCCTCAGTTTGCTCAGTATAAAATCAAGATGAACATTTGTCTTACAGGTTTGTTGTGAGTACTGCAAAGGAAATAGACTCAGAGCAACCTACCCTAAAACATAGCTGCAAATAAATGTTCAAAAGTGGGGGGATCAGCAGTAGCAGCATGTGATAGTGGAAGCAAACAATAACAACCACAATGACAGGAACGTGCCTATTACACGTCAGGAAACACTGAGGGCCCCCTGCAGATTGTCCCCACGCTATTAAAATGGAAACCTTAATGTTTTCTGTTTTCTCAACCTGCTTCTTAGCCTATGTCCTTTACTTCCATGATTAGCAATATCATGCACCCAGGTGGCCAAGCCACAATTAGAAAACATTATTTAACCCCACTCTTTCCCTTACCCGCATCTGTCCTCACTCCCACAATAGTCTGCCACCGAGACATATTGTATTTCTCCCTTTCGGCATCTCTGCAATCCATCCCTTCTTTTTCCCTTGCTGCTACATCCTTATTCCCTTTTGCCAGTATGAGCAATGGCTTCCTAATTGGTCTCTTGATATTCAGTATTTGTCTCTCTCTCTTTCACCTTCTCTCTGTCTCCTCCTCCTTTCATCTCTCCCTCCTCCCAGTTCATCTGCTGTTTTGTGGCGACAACAAAAAACAAAAATGCTGATTCTATGATTCCTGTATTTAAACTTTGCTAGAACCATAATGTTGTTTTTATTGTCTTTAATGAAGCCCAAATACCTTTGAAACAGCAGTGTGTTTTAGTGGGAAAAGTACAGATTTTGGTCCTTTGAAATAAGTCCAAATCCCAGTTCTGCCACTGACTAGTTACATGAGCACGTCTCATTACTGTTTCTCCAATTAGACTAAATTCTTTTTAAAAAGAGACCTTGCCATGTATGGCATCCCCAGAGAGATTCTCAGGGCAAAGAAGGCAGTAAGTTTTTTTAATAACTGTGAAAGAGTTAAGAATATGCCATCTCAAAACATGTTGCTCTGGCTTATTGACTACTTTGAGTTAAAGGCACTTGAAAAACAACAGGTACAAGAAGATCACTCTGACCTTCATACTGTTTCTTAAAGCAGGAGATGAAATTCTCTTGTGAAAGATGTCTTCTCAAACCAGAAGGATGGGAAGGTGAGGCTGAGAGAAATCTGTACAAACTTTGTTACTCTAACCTTATCTTCCTAGTCTCCTCTCCAACCAGTTAACTAACTTAGCCCAAGCCCCTCCACACTGTCACATCTTCATAATTTACTACTCTTTGTCTAATTCAGTACATAAGGGCTCAACTCTAACTGCATATTTGGGTCTCCATTTCCTTATAAGGGCTCCCGTGTCATGTAACATTTAATATTAGGTAAATGTGTGTGCTTTTCTCATGCTGACCTTTCTTATGTTGATTTAATTCTCAAGCCCACCCAAAAAACACTAAGAGGGTAAAGATAAAATTGTGCCTTCCCTACAAATGAATGAGAAAATAAGTCACTGCATGTCCATGGATCTAGAAAAATTGGAGTCAAAAAGTTCCCAAGTCCAGGGAGTTGTTCCCTTCTCCCCCAACTTAATGAAGTTTCCCTCTGATAAACAGATTTGAAAACAATAAATTCTCCTAATGAGGAAGACTACAACTCTCGACTAAACAGAATAAACTTTCTAAGGCCCAATTCCAGATTTTCTCTTATGCAAAAGGATAGTGTGGTCAGATTCTAGATTCTAAGATCAAACAAGTTTCTTTATAATTTATTTTTTGCTTAAGTATCACGAATATAGTGGGCCACTCATTTATTCACCTATAACTATTAATTGGACATTGCAATATACCTAACAATGCCATAGAACCTGGGAATACAATTATGGTTCCTGCTCTCAATTTTCTTACAATCTAGAAGAAAAGAAAGTAAATAAATAATCTCCAAAGTGAATATCAACTTTAATGTTTGTTAAGTAGCATGACGAAACAAATAAAAGCTGAGAAAAAGACCTTAAAAGGAGGTACTAATTCACACTGTGTTTTCAGGAAAAGCCTTTCTAGGAATGTCTAAACAAATATAAAAGCTGAAGAAGTGAATTTATTTTGGAATCTTTAAGATATAAATCAAAATTTGAAATTAGTTTTATATTTTTAATTATATCAATCCAATCCATAATATCTTCTGGACTATGATTTCCTGAAAGACAGGGATGCCTCTTATTTTTTTTATATTGTGCTGTTATACCTAATTCTAAATTGCATGAGTGACTACTCCATAAATGCTTGTTCACTAAAAATGTGATAAAGGGTTAAAGCTAATTAGACAATATAAGTATGTATGATTTAGACCACACCATAGCAGTCACTTAAATTAAGAGGTTTGTATGCTCATTAACCAATTTGAAGAACCATTAGCAACAGAAAATAAAGACACTGAAAATAAGTATTAAGGAACAACATATTACAATCAAATTAATGGGGTTTAGGGAGGATCCAGGAAAGTTCCCGCAGCTTCTGCCTCTTCTTTATAATGTCATGGTTCTAATTTACCTCATTTATATTAATGAATGGAGGATTGCACAACTATTAGCATGATTGAAAATTACACTAATGCTCAGTAAATCTACTTCTAATTATTATGATTAATGAGAAGTTGATCATCTTGGACCAGATTAAGAACCTAAAGCAACTGAAACAGAGCAAAGGAGCTTTTTCTTGCTAACCCAGGTCTTTAGTCTTTTTTATTTAATGAAACTCTGAGCAATCTATTTAGTAATGTTATGTACTAATTCACTATAACTATCCATTTACATAGATTTACATAAATTATATTTTTTACATTTATTTATTTATTTATTTGGAATAATTATTTCCAAGTGCATTAAAATGCAGTCTCCTGATTGGTTTTATGCAGTGCTAATATCCCAATATGAAACTTAATAATAAAATCAATCATATTTTTTCTCTAACTGGTTCTAAGTCATCTGGTTAAGGATTATCATCTCCACAAAGAGAAATTATTCATCCTTGTAGTCATCAGAATTAACCATTAGGACACAGAAATTTCACCTATTTATTTATCTAAATATTACTGATTCCCAAAAAGAGCTTGAAGGGATAAAGGAAATGACAGAAGAACTCAAATTTATATTAATCAGCTCAATATCCAACTTCCTTTTTTGATCTGAGACACATGAGGTATTTTTCTCAGCCTTGATTTCAATTATGTTCTTTTCCTTATTCTGTTTTTATTAAGGCTGCAATATGATATCAATGCCTTATGTTTTGGTCTCATTTATTTTCTATTTTCTGCTACTGATAGGTGCCCATGGAAACAAATCTAAGATATGTTCTTTGACAGCACAAGTAAAAAGCTGTCAAGGATAATATTTCTATGGATCCAAAACAGGCTTTTAATGAAGGAGAGAGAATTTCACATTATCATGGCCTTTATGTACAGAAAGTATTGTCCCATCTCAAAGCTGTATGTATTTGCTCTTATTATCAAGATTTTCTTAATTTATTGTGAGATCTTGGCTGGGCATGGTGGCTCATGCCTGTAATCCTAGCTCTCTGGGAGGCCAAGGCAAGAAGATTGCTTGAGCTCGGGAGTTCAAGACCAGCCTGAGCAAGAGTGAGACCCAGTCTCTACTAAGAAAAAACAAATGGAAAAAATTAGCCAGACATGGTGGCAAGTGCCTGTAGTCTCAGCTACTCGGGAGGCTGAGGCAGGAGGATTACTGAACCCAGCAGTTTGAGGTTGCTGTGAGCTAGGCTGATACCATAGCACTCTAGCCCAGTCAACAGTGCAAGACTCTGTCTCAAAAAAAAAAAAAAAAAAAAAAAACAATCTTAGTTATGATAAATTTAAATACATAAATGTCATTTTTCTAGGCCTGCCCATAGTCTAACAGTTCACAAATTAATTCACAAAATATTTACTGAAGGACAGCTCTATGCCAGGCTTTTGCTAGGGCTGGGATTTTAATAGTGCAAAAAACAAAATATTCTCATCTTCATGGGTCTTCCAGTTTAGTTGAGGAGACAGAAACAGAAAAAGTTTGATGAGTAGCATTACAAAAAAAAAAAAAAAAAATAAGAACAGGTGCCTTAGATGTATGTAACAGGAAACAATCTAATCTGGGGACCAGAAAAAAATATCCCTAACACAATGACATTTAAGATGAGAATGTGAAAGATGAAATAGTTGCTAGAAGTTCATTTTGAGAGGAAGAACTAGGATCAAGGAAATAAAATGGAATTCATCAGTGGATATAAATTTAAAAAAAAAAAAAAAAGGCCAGGTAGCATAATAGAAAGAGTGTGAGGCTTAGGATCCCACAGACCTGTTAGGTTCTGAGTATTACCAGTTCTAGGTTGTAATAGCCTTTGAGAAATTATTTAATCTCCCTGTTTTATGTGGCATAAAAGTGGAGATGATATGTACCATATAGGATGCCTTCAAGTGCTTGGCACAAAAGCATGTCCTCAAAAAATAGTAATTTTCTGTCCTTATTTAAAAAAAAAAAAGTGGCCCCCAAATTTTTAGCAAGTTCACAAAAGGAAATTTGGGGAGGATGTCATGAAAGCTCTTTTAATGTGCAAATAAAGGACTTCTAAACCCAGTTAGGAAAATAGGCTATAGAGTCATTCGAATCTTTGTCAAGTTACTTTCCAGACATTTAGTAGTTGTGCATCCTGGAACAAGTTCCTTTATTTTCTCTGAGCCCTCAAAAGAGGATATAATAGTTCCTAGACCACGTAACATTAGAATAAAATGAGATACTGAAATCCAAGTTCATGGGAGGGATTCTGAGAAACAGTAAGTCAGTTCAATGAAGGTTAGTTGTTTATACTACTATGGTAGTAGCAGTGAGAATAATTAATTAGGCATATGACCCAGACATTTTTTTAAGAAGGTCCCCAAATGATGCTAACATATAGTTATGGCTGGGAACTACTGTGTCTAACTTGTCCCAGTTGTTTAAAAATATAGATATTAATGAACCTAAAAATCTTCTTTCTGTAATTTCTATGTTACTCCTCCCTATTTTAATTATCTTACGCTTCTGTCTGTCACTTCTTATTCTCCTTCCTGGGGCATCTCTTCCTCTATGCTTTAAGTTTTTTTTCAGGGATCCATATATTACCTACTTCTCTAATTCTATATATTCACTCTTAGTGAATAATGACAAACCAATCTATGATTTCAATGCTAGCAATTCCCAAATTTTGATCCCCAGTTTAGAATTCAGGCTTAAACCCCAGACATAAACATGGTGCCTCCTAGACATCTACATATGCATATTACTTAGATATCTCAAATTTAATATGTATTAAACTGGACTTTTCTTTCTTCTCATCTTGTTTCTCCCTTTTCTATTCTCTTTTTCAATAAATGTTACCACCATCTATGTAATCATTTAAGAGATAAACCTGTTTGTCATTCTATATACCTCCGTATCACTTTATCCTTACATCCAAGTCAAGATATTTTACCTTCCTAGTACCTCTCATCCCCATCTGCTCATTTCTCTTCCCACTAACTAATGCTTTGAGGCCATCATCACATTTTACCATGGATAGAGCCTCCTTGCTGGTCTCTGTGAATCTGGTAATGCCTTATTCCAATAGGTTTCCATACAATGGCCAGAATGACCATTACAAAATAGAAAGCAGATCATGTTACTGTCCCGTAACATGAAATATTTCATGGTTTGTCGTGGTTGGAGATTCAGTCCATGGTCCTATTATGACAAGTCTAAGGAGTTAAATCTAAGTACTCGGCCTTCTAAATCAAGGAGAAACAATGAAAGGTTTTAGCCTAGAGCTCAATTTATGCATAAAAAAATATTCAGAAGATTGATGTGGCAGTAGCAGAGGAAACCTGGAGGAAGGAAGATCAGTTGGGTAACTATTGAAAAATTCAGGCACATAGTAATAATGATTTCACCTAAGATAGTAATAGTCCCACAAATGTGCTGACTGGACTCACTTATATTTATGGTCATGAATTTCAAATGGGCACTTACAAAAGCCAGACAATCCTTCTATAATTTCCATAGTAAGTTCATTGTCCTAATGATACAGTTTGGCTATTTGGCCTTTCTAAATCTCATGGTAAAATTTGATCCCCAGTGTTGGAGGTGAAGCCCAGTGGTTGGTATTTTGGTCATGGGGGCAGATCCTCTTGAGTGCCTTTCCTGTAGTAATGAGTGAGGTTTTGTTCTATTAGTTCATGCGAAAACTGATTATTTAACAGAGCCTGGCACCTTCTCCTCTCTCTCTTGCTCTTTCTCTTGCCATGTGACATGCCTATTCCCCTTCACTTTCTTCCTTGATTCACAGTTCCCTGAAGCCCTCACCAGAAGCAGATGCTGGTTCCATGCTTCTTGTACAGCCTGCTGAATGATAAGCCAAATAAATCTCTTTTCCTTATAAATTACCCCGCCTCAGATATTCCTTTATGGCAACACAAAATGGACTAACATATCTACTATCCAAGATAACCCATATTTTTCATTTCCTGTTCCCTGAAACCCTCAGGTCCCCATACCAAACAAATCCAAGGGCTTCAAGGTCTTCTTTCTCTTCTTTTGTTTATTTTTCAACCCTACAAGCACAAAATATGCCATAATGTTGTCTCTAAAAAGAAAAAAAAAATCTTTCATTCCACATCTCATTTCAGTTAACTTGTCATATCTTTGCTGCCCTTCTCAGAAGAAAATGCTCACAATGCTTGCATATATTTGGAATCTCCATACCTTTACCACTGAAGTAGTAGATTAAAATATTTCCCCAAATTCTTTGATACTCACTTGAAAAGGTGGAGCTTAATTTTTCTGTAGGAATCCCCTTAGTGACACACATTTAATGAACAGAATAGGACAGAAGTGACAGTATGCAACTTCTGAGAATAGGTCATAAAAAGCATCACAATCTCTCCTCACCTGATTTTTTGTGTTGTGGGAGAACCTCATGCCATGTTGGGACCAGCACTGTGGAAAGGGTTGAGTGCAAGGAACTGTGGCCTCCTGCCAACAACCAGTGAGGAACTGAGATCTCCAACTGAAAGCCTTGTGACTGAACCATATTACAAGAGAATCTTTTGGGCCCATACAAGCCTTCAGATGACTGCAGCCCCACCCTACATCTTAACTGCTACTTCATCAGACACCCGAGCCAGAACCAGCCAACTAGACCCTTTCTAATTCCTGATCTACAGGAAGGATGAGAAAATAAAAGTCTGTTGTTTTTAAGTCACTAAGTTTTGAGTTTTTTTTTTTTTTAACATAGCAATACATAACTAATACAACCATCTCCCATTTTTTAAGCCTGATCCAATGAGATATTTGCAATTATCACTCTAATAAGATGGTTCTTATATACGTAAATTAAATTGCTTAATACCTGTTAGGTACATAGAACAATGTCTGGCCCTCAGAAGTGCTATGTATGTGTTTGCTATTAAAACTGGTATTACAACTATTATTAAAACTGGTATTATAATAAAAATACATGAGTCACTGAGGACCGCCATCTTGTAAAACACAATGGTTAATTCTCTGTTCTTGTCCTCTCTACCTCTCACAGCACCAGGTATAAGCAGCTACTCTCTTCATATCTAAATACATTTTTCCTTTAGACTTCTTGGTATCATCCGACCTCATAGTCTTTTACAAGGATTATTCTGCTCTGCCAGACCTTTAAATATTGAAGTGTCCATGGATCTGTCCTCTGTTCTCTCTTTTTTATTTATACAATCTCCATAAGTGATTTTATCCAATCACTTGGATTTATATCCAATAATTCATATACCATTATTATTCTACATACAGAATCTTTATCTCTAGGCCTGATCACTCTCCTAGGCTCTATAAGTATACGTATAGATTTAGTGTACATAAATATACATTTAATGTATATATTTATGTATAAATGTATACATTTTCTTCTCAACATTCCCAGGCAGATATCTATTAGACTTCTTAAATATAGCATGTTCAAGCAAGATCTGTTGATTCTCTGTATACTTCCATTTTATGACTCTTGCCACTAAAATGTAAATTCTATGAGTAAAATAAGTTTTTCATACTAGGCACTAGGTTCTGAAGATTATATGCTTTAAACAATTCATATAATTACATGCTTATAACAGTGCATATCCAAGAAATTTGTATAAATGAATAAATATTTCACTATATGTGAATAAAGGAAGGTTGAATAATTTAAAACATCTTGAAAACTATAAATAAATATCTATTTATAAATCCCATTTAAAAATGTCATATAGCTTTTTTGCCACAAATTTAATAACATGCAAAAAAGTATGAAGAAATAAATTATTATGGTACATTGCATGCTTAAGTTCCTTATGATAATTTTGACCTTTAAAATTATTTGTATTGTCAGAAAATGCAATAAATGATTATTTTCTTTCTTCATTTAAATATTTCGTAAAATATTATCAAATGATACCTCCCTGCCCCTGCTAAGATTTCTACCAAACTTAGCAGTCTCTAACAGTTAAAATAAAAATGTATGAACCACTATCTTTTTCTGAATACTATGAATATTTTTTTAATTTTTTTAAAATTTTAATATTATAGGTGTACAAAAGTTTGGGTTATATAAATTGCTTTTGTACTCTTTGAGTCAAAGTTATAAGTGTGCTCATCCCCCAGATAGTGTTCATTGTACCCATCAGGTGTGAATTTGCCCATCCCCAACTCTCTCCTCCCATCTGCTTGATTTCCGATATATGTTACTTCCCATACGTGCACATCAGGGTTGATCAATTAGTACCAAGTTAATGATAAGTACATGTTTGTTTCTCATTCTTGTGATACTTCACTTAGAAGAACGGTCTCCAATTCCGTCCAGGTTAATACAAGAGGTATGAGTTCACCACTTTTTTATGGCTAAGAAGTACTTCATGGTACACATATACCACATTTTATTAATCCACTAATGTATTGATGGGCACTTGAGTTGTTTCCACATCTTTGCAATTGTGAATTGTGCTACTATAAACATATGATTGCTAAATACTATTTTTAATATGTATTTCAATTGTCTAACATTTTGCTGAATTCCTAATATGTGCCAAGCACTATCTATGCACATAGTGTAATATAAAGACAAATAATACCAATTCTTGCCAGCACACAAGACCATGGCAAAGGCAGACAGGAAACCAAAAATCACAATGCCGTGGGAAACTTTAAGGACATGTACATGGGGATAAACGTGACAGATCAACTAACTGTGCTAAGGAGATCTTGGAAGACTTTCCACAGGTATAACATATCTCAAATGGTATAATTTCTGTTAGGTCTTCCCCAAGAGAATTAAAAAATGCATCTAACTTGTCATAATTTTTCTACTCTTTCTATTTTTTTTATTTTGATAAAATACCCTGATAGGCTATAAAGTTCACATTTTTCCATACCAATATCCTTGATACAAATTTTTAAATATCTTTCTTAAACCACCACAGGTATAATGTTATTGATGTATTTTTATTAATCCTATAAAAGTTCACCATGGATTATTCTTCATAGACATCCATTTTGAAATTTTGATATCTAAGTCAGATGAAACTCAGTTTTCAAATATCTTCAGGTGTAGAGTATCGGTAATTAAAGCCAGATACGTTAAGCTAGACATCACCAGAGCAAAATAAAGACAATGCCCAGTTGGCCCTCCATATCTGCTGGCTCCACATCCATGAATTCAACCAACAGCAGATGAAAAATACTCAAAAAAATAAAAAATAACAGCACAACAATAAAAATAATGCAAATCTTAAAATACACTACAACTATTTATATAGCATTTGTATTGTATTAGGTATTATATGTGATCTAGAGGTGATTTTAACTATACAGGAGGATGTATGCAGGTTATGTGCAAAAACTGTGCCATTTTATATAAGAGACTTGAGCATTTATGGATTTGGTATTGATAAGGGCTACTGGACCTAATCCCCCACTGATACTGTGGGATGACTGTATCAATCCCAGGAAAACTGACATTTTCTCTTAGCCCACTCAGCAATGAAGCAAAAATCCTTCAAATCATTTTACTTTTGACTACTGAGCATCAAGTGTCCTGTAACCGACGAAACAGTTTTTAGCTCCCAGTTTAACAGACAGAGGCAATTATTTTCTGAGGTTAAGGTCCACCCTCAATACCCTTCTTCTCAGCTAATGCATCCTACTCCTTCACCTTTCTTTAACTTCTGTGCACCAGGGACATATCACAACTCTCTTCTGCCTCCTCTTATTTCTAGTCTACTTGTGAGACTGCCCTAATTTGAAATTATACACAATAGCCAACCTTCTTCCACAGTTGTAGTAGACTCTAAACTGCAGACTTTTAAAAAATATGCATAATAAAACTAGAAACAATGAATGCCGTTACACAACAACAGTACCTTTAGTGTTAACATATCTGGAAAAAATGACTTTAATACAATGTAGGAACCTCTGAGCAGCTTATATAAGTGGTTCTGGCTTAGGATAGTACATGAAGTTGCAGTCAAGCCATTGGCTCAGGCTGCCATCATCTGAAAGCTTGACTGCGGCCCTAACATCTGCTTCTAAACTTAGTCACATGGCAAGAGCCTTAACTTCCTCACTCCTTGGCCCTTTTCAAAGCCAATGGCAGTTGGCTTCCCCAAGAGTGAATGTTGCATGACAAACACAAAGAGACAGAGTGTGTGAGAGTATGCACCAAGACAAAAGCCTCGCGATCTTTAATAACCCAATCTCAAAAGTGTCATGCCATCATGCATCACACAGACGAACCCTGCTACAGTGTCTTAGGGGACTACACAAAGGTCTAAACGCTCGAAGGCAAGATCAGTGGGACCTAATTGGAGGCTGGCTATACCAGGGTTGTTGTGAGAACAAGATGAGTTAATATCTGTCAAATATATAGAACCTTGTCTGGCTCATAATATTATGTAGCTTTTACATATTTATCATAATCATCATCATCAGATTTAGAGTTGGGATATAATTCTCTAACTGTGAGATGGGGGAAAATCCCTCCAGACATCTCATTCCCTCAAATGGCCAATAAAACACAGAACTATAATCCTACTACAACCATTGATTATGGGATCTGGGCTTGTTATTTAATCATTTTTCCCTCAATTTCCACATCTTTTAAGTAGGGTACATGAATTAAAACAAAATCTTCTAGTTTAAGTATCCAATGATTCTACCATTTTTCCTTCCCCTGCCCAATATTTCCAGAATTAATTAAAATGGGATAAACATATTTTCCCCATTTCACCCAAAGCTTTCAATCAAATTGATAACTTATTATTTTCAAGGTCTGTTTTATAATTCCTGCTTTTAAGATTGCTTTTTAAGCAACATTGTAAACATTTCACAGATTATTTTCTGAATTTTGCATAGAGAAATGTATTTTAAGTTAGATTTAGATCTAAGAGATCTTTCACTTTTCACATTATAAAATAATTCTCATTATAATTTCCTTACTTTTCCTGAATATTTATTTATCTTCATCTATTAGGCTCATCCTAAGCATCATATTCAAAGATTATTTGCATATTTACTTTTATAGTTTTCAGATTTCTTCTCCCCTTAGTTAACAACCTTCAGTCTCTTCTACTGTGTCCACGGTAGCTGTTACTAGATTCTACATCATGTAAATGCTTCCTTGTGCCTTCTGCTCTGCTGCATACAATAAATAATATTTCCAACTAATTTGCATTAAATTTTGCTCTGTAGTTAGCTCAAACTAATGATGTATAGTTGAATTAATTAAAATATGAGACCAAAGACTACTTATGAGACCAAAACACATGGTAACCTAGAGCATTTGATTTTATTCTTTTAAAAAGCAAGCCCTTCCATCTAGGTTAGTTGGAAATATAATACTTATAACATCCTGTGCTATGGATGGTTTCCAGAGAATCTGTTAAGTATTTTAGAAAAAAATAGGTTTTAGAAAAAATATAGTATTGAATTCCTCAATATCATCAAAGATTTTGTTTCCAAAACCTATAGTGTCTATTCACTAGCTGTAATGTTATTCCATAAATGCTACTGATGTCTAGATGGAGGGCTAAAACAGAAAAGGTACTTTATTCGCACATTTTCATAGAATTAGATAGTTCCAAACTATTGGTAAGGTAATAATGTATCACAAACACTCAAATCTCAATTCCTTCTCCTTCACATTTAGTCCAAACTGAGTATTCTTGGTCAAAGGGCATTTTTTTCCTCCAAATGGTGATTAAGATTCCATTCCTAGAGCTCAGTCACATAATCATGTGTAATGCAAGGAAAACTAGAAACTATAGTCTAGCAATGAAAGAGAAGGAATCAGAATTGTTCATCAACTATAGTACTATGTAGGCTAAATCTGATTTATAGAAGAATACAGCGAAAGGGACTTTAATGATCTTCTAACTACCTAATTTTATAGGTGGGGACCCCGATGACTGGAATAATTAAGTAGTTTATAAAAGTCAATAATATGGTTAATGTAGAATCTAGACTCCACCACTTATTGTCTAATAGTATGCCCAGTTCACTCTGTAGCTGACCGTGTGGACACAGCCCTAGCTACTCTAAATCATCAGTAGCAAAGTCTGTAATCACTTTAGCAGCCAACTCCACCCGCCAAGACTTCCATCATCAATATCAGCAGACCTAAAGCCTATTGCCGACTGGCCAGGAAACTCACTTAGAATCAGCAGGCTCTTTATTAAGGGTCAATTAACCTTAAAATTTTGATGCAAAAATAGGAATAAATCTTGTCCAAAGCAGTGAATATCAACTCATAAATAAAACAGCACAAGATGTCTCCAACAAATCTGATTGGTTTGCCTTTTAAAATGATAAAATCTAACTAGAGAATGCATACTTAAGCTCTGCATTCTGTTACGTCATTTGGACTAAAGGTATCACTTTGGGCCTATGATCACTGAAATTTAGAGCCTTCATTCTCAATGCTTATGCAACCTCACTTTGCCTGGAAATAACAAATTACCACTAACCATGCCACAGATATACTTCTAGAAAAACATGTAAACTTTTTCAATTTCTTTGCTTTCCCTAGATCATTTAATGAACATATTCACACTGCATACTTTGGCATCTCTGCCAAGAACCTCACTGATTTTCAATGTATCATGTCCAGCAATCTTGTTAAAGTTTGGGGAATTACCACAGTAATGCCCTCTGTGAGATAATTCCTCAGAACAATTGCCAACTGTACATTTCTAGGGCCTGTGTGCAGCAGGCAGCACAATGGCACAAACAGAATCTGCTTTGCCAACAAAATAACAAGCTCCAAGAATAGGATCAAATTTTACTTGATTTTAAGGTATTTACAATGCCTATTTTCAGGTTGTCTATATTCCGACATGGCCCTGTGAATAGCTATCAAACAGTTTACCAATAGCCTCATGCCAGCTGAGTCCCTAAGAGTGCAGAACAAACACATATGCTACTGCAAAAGCAGTTGAAAATTGGCCTGGCTTTCACAAACTAAACTTGCAGTATTCTAATGTCACTAAGTATACCGCCATGAAACAATTTTTACAGAACTGTTGTCACAGTTACTCTCAAGGCAGATGTCCACCAAATTCATTTCACAATTTCCCAAATTAGACTTTTGTTCCCCCCAGCATTAAAACATGAATAGAAGGAGACTTTGTGTTACATGTCGAGAGAACACACCAACACTGTGGAAATAATTACTTTTTGAAAGATAGTTATCATATAAATAAATTGATTACACTGGTAACTGCTTATGAATGCCTCATAAAACAAACTGAATATAAGCAATCGTATTATCTACAAGCAACAACTGATATAATTAAATTTACTGTGACTGTACAAGATAGTCTTTACTAACTTCATGCTGATTGAATGTAAGCAGTCTAAATATTGAAGAAGCTCATCAAGAATTAAAATTTACCCGAGATTCAACAGTCTATTTATAATACAAGAAGAAAAAAGGAAAACAATGAGCAAAAGAAATGTACAGATGTAGCAGTTTCGTTATTTCAACGACATAACCCTACTTGCACTAGCACTTGTTTCACGAAAAACGTTCACTGAAGAAAAATAAACTAAAAGATAAATAGATTTGAACTGCACATGCAATCAGTAACTAAATTGACTCCATTTAAATTTAAATTTCAATGATTAATAAAGTAATAGAGTCTTTAAACCCTGGGGGATTGATAAAGGTAGTCATGTAACAAATGTTGGCCAGTCTGGGCAATAGTATCTGATCTTATTTGTGCTTGGTATTCCTGACACTTTGGACCTACTTGATCTCCTCTTAATGTGGGTACAAAGCCACTGTCTAAACATATTCATTCATTTATTCAAAAATAAATGAGCATCTAGTATATTCTATACTATTGAGCATCTACTATATTCTAAGCATGATATTAAATTTTAGAAATACAAATATAAATATGGCAAGGTCCCTGCCCTCAAGAGGTTCACAAATTGATTAGACAAAGACAGACTTATAAAAACAGAAGTTGCAATAAAGTAATAAATGGACTCTTGAAAAAGTCTGGATGTTTGTCCAATGCTGAAACAAAAAGGAAGCAGTAAATTTTGTCTCAGAAAAATTGTAAACTATGGTATGATGAAAGGTTACATGGAAGAGGTGATACACATGATGAACAGGTATTTTTCATCTGTCAGGGAGAGAAAAGCTGTCCCAGAGAAAGGAAACTACATTAGCAAACTACATTGGCACAGGGAGAAAAATTGGTTTGCCAAAGATGATGCAGAGTTTACAAGTTGGAACATGAATTAATTAGACAGAAATGGAATCTTGGCCCTAATGTCTTACTCATTCTCCTCCTTTGATCTAACTTAGACACACTGATCCTCAAAGCCTCCTTTATTCAAGTCATTGAACTTCCTTATTCTCTTGAAAAAAGCCAGTAGAATGAACTATTAATCTGTCATCTCTTAAAGTTAATATGCTATTCATTTAAAGATGCCATTACAAGCCTAAAAATAAATCAGAGAACCAAATATTACATTGGTCAATGCATATTTCTTGGGATGGACTCAACAAGTACAATCAAGAAATACTTAAAAATTTTTCTCACTATGGCCTAAAACTTTTTCTTCTTGCTTCTTAGCCTCTAGATGCTATCTGGGGCTTCAACCCATTACTGAGGTTGCTTTTAAATTCTATAACCATGTCTCTATTTAAATAAGAAAATTTCCAGTTGAATCAAAATCGAAACGTGGATCCCACAAACAATAACAAGCTTTCTGCCTTTCTCTGGCTAGGGCCTGGCCTAGGCTCAAAAGCCAGCAGTGAGGACGAGAGGCTTGGTCTGTTCTTTTATTCTCCGTCCTCCTATAGCCTCCTTCTGACTCACTGTGCTGCTTCCTACTCTTGCAGCATGGATGTAAGAAAAAGAATGAAAACAAACTGATATAGTTCTCTCCTGGCTGTCAGGGCAGTCTCAGGATTGCTTTAGAGCTCTCTTAGGAGGCCCAGAAGCTTAGAATGAGGAGAGGATACTTTTCACATAGTGTTACCATTTTGGTGGCCCAAGCTAATGGTATCAGAAAAAAACAAACCGACAAAAACTATTAAACATCCCCTATATGTAAAGTAACAGAACAGGGAAAGCCACAGCAGAGAGTGACTGAAGCTACAGAGAGAGGAAAGAATAAAAATGCTAAATCTTTGAAAAGGAAGAGACATGGCTTATGTCAAAGCAAAAATGTTCAAATTCTCCTTTATCATTTCCTTTGATTTCAGAGAACTGTTACCAAATACTATTCTGTTTCTCCTCAGTAATCCTCATTTGAAACTTTTTCTGTTATGAACCTGTGCCCAGAGATGGTCCTCTCATCCCACCCTCTTGTCACAATCTCCAGTGGGAAAAGACCTCTGCTCAATTGCCTTGATTTAACCCCAGTCTGCCTCCTGACTCCAAGCTTCCCCAGAACTGGCAGGCCCAAAGAAGTGTTTCTAGATCCCCCAATAGGCAGAGCCAGCTATCCCATTTATCTATGGATTATGCATAAAGCCTAATGGCTAATAGTAATTGAGTGCTTATTATGTGGCAGGCACTCTGCTATGTGATTTATATGAGTTACTTAATTTTATCTCACTGAGCCCTATAAAGGGTATGTACTTTTAATTTCATTATTTTGTGGGTATAAAAGTGAGGCCCATAGGGGCTAAGTAAATGTCCCCAGGTCCAACTAGAAAGAAGCAGAGACAGGAAGTCTGCCTCTCGTAAATGGATATGTTGCATCCAGTATAAAAATTCCTTTATATTCTTTAGACATTATTCTGCTTAATAAAAATCAAATCGACAACATCATCTATTATGTTTATTTTAGTTAGTCCATAGAGACTACAAGATTACTGTGACAAGACTACTTCCAGTCATGGCAAGACAATGAGATGTAAATTTATCCTAGTTCTCTCCTGATTGTTGAGTACTATCAAGGCTGATCTGCAACTGACTCCCTTTAAACTACAAAGAGGTTTGAAGAAAGTGAGCCCAACAGGGTCTAGAAAGAATAATTCTTCAGAGGTGAGTGGCCCCTGTTCCTGGAAGAAAGCTAAGTTCATTAGACAGAAGTATCCTAGCTATCATATATCATATTAACCACCCAGTGCTTTTGTTTTAAATATTCGACTTTGTGAATTTCATCATCAGGAAGCAGTCCTCAAGAGCCTGAATGAATTAAGTGAAATCAGAAAGGACAGCATTTAAACCAATTCAGTAAGATCGGTATCAACACCCGGAATGCCTTAAATAAATCACAAGTTCTCAAAGTGTGGCCTCTGAAATACTATCACTGGTATCACCTGGGAACTTTTCTTTACAATCCAAATTCATAAGCTCCACCCCAGGCACTCCTAGTAAATCAGACACTCTATGGGTAGAGCTTGATCATGTCTTTGAGAAAGCCCTCCAGGTGATTCTGATCTTCACTAAAGTTGGAGAAACACTGGATAAAACAAAAGAACTATTATCTGTGGGGCAACCCGCCTCAGAAGCCAGTTGCCTCAGGCTGTGCTATCTCTATTTGTCTTTACTTACCTTTAATACCATTTAACCCTTTTGTCTACACACCAACCTCTCTGGCAAAGCTTACTGGACAAGCGTTGTTCCACCAGTGTCTCTATTTGAGGGATATCATCATTTGTGTTGATCGTTAAGTAAATTCTTGATAACCATTAGCTGATCACAAAGTAAATTCCTCTTATTAAATCCTCAAACCTTTCACTGCTTTCCAAAATTTAAGGACAAACCTGAAGACTATCCAAACAGGCATCTGTTGTTTCAGCACACTGAGACACCCTCAGGAGCCTCAGAAAATCAGTCTGGGAACCTTCTCTGAACTTGTTTTATTTGGCACTAAATGTGAAAGTGATTGTTTTTAAAGTAACTGTGGAAATTGGTAGAATCTCCTGTTATGGTAGGTATACTTGCCAATTTTGGAAACATGTAGGGAATTATATTTGTAATTTTATTTCAAGAACAGGTAATGTATAAATAGAAGACAATGATGGCCGATGGAGGCCATAATTTTTCATAGTACCATTTCCATTACTTGAATAACCATTTTAATCTTTCTGGGAGTAAGAAAAAAAATATTTTCAATTACATTTCATAAAGGAAATCAATTTTGTCATTGGAATTGCATTTAGATTCATGAAGCATTTTTATAAGGAGCCTTTTAAAAATAGTATATTATTGTTAGTGAATGTAGAAATTTCAGAAATCTACACTAACCACAATAGAAACTGCAAATTCAATGAATTATCCAGAAGATGCATGCCCCAGCTCTTAAGTTAGAGAACCTTTAATTACACATATAAATGTTTTATGAACTTCTCTTACAAGGTCTTTTAGCCAGCACAGATTCCCATGACAGAAGAGTAACAGCAAACCACTCAGGTCATCAAATTTTCCCATTCCCATTTTACTAGGCTACTCTCTATGTTCACATCATTTTAACATTCTCTATTGTGTTCCTGGATCTGTGTTTTCATGGTCCTTAAATTTCAGTCAGAGGACTATGTCCTGAGTATACTAAAATTATATCCCACTGGACTCAAAGAACAAACACACCAGCAAATATGTCTCACTATAGACAGAAACAATATACTCTCTTAGGCAAACTTAGCCAAAATGTCAGCATCCAGATGGCTCGACCTCAACTTTTTGATTCTTTGTGATAGGATCTCCTGATATTTATTTGCTAGAATTGTCTAAATGCATCTAAGTCTCACTGTCAATCTACAAAATGGAGTTTTTGTCAATCACAATATAATTCACTCTCAATACAGTACAGTTCTCATTTAATGAATTAATTTTTATGCAAATTTAACATTTAATGGAGCTACAAACAGTTGCATTCCAGTTATATCTGCATAACATTTCTCAAATGGTTTAAATGTAGAGGGGAGGAAAATAACTAATTTTTTGGAAATTATAATGCCCCAAACATTTCATGTCAGGTTTAGTAAAATTCTCTAGTGTGCATACTTATTTGTTTTGTCAGTCCTCAAGTTGCCTGATTAGGGCAGCAGGCTTGATCCCCTTCAGTGCCTGTGTCAGAAGGAATATTGCAAATAGGACTTCTGCTAAATGGACCAGGGCTAATAGGGTCAAAACCCCTGGTAGAATATGCCAAGGCCATATCTAAATAGACTCCAAGCAACAGTGGCATTAAAATGTACCTGAGAGCTTTTTTCTCAACACGATTATGTAAGCAGAGTAAAGCCTTGTTAATAATTTAGCTTTAAGTACCTTAATATCCCAGAAACCTAGCCTTTGAGGACAGAGAGTTTGTTGTGTGTGTTTCTGTGTGTGTTTTCTGTTGGTCAAGAAAAACAATAAGTAATTCAAAAGTGGTTAATTCCACTTAGAAATAATAGAAACACAGAGTACACATGTACCTCTCATCTTGCTGTTCTGAGAGTGACATGGTAGCTTGCTTTGGGGGAAAGCTTGCCACAAAGGCTGGCACATGGTGGACACTTGATAAACGTTTCCTGGATTAAATGAACATTCAGTGCCAAGGCCCCCAGTAATATACACTACTAATCAACTATGTGTAGTGCATTTGTGGCTATGTCCTCCACCTACCTACCCAGCCAACTTTATTTTGTATTATATTTAGGAGGCAACGTTAACTTTCAACAAAAATATCTGCAAGGGGGTACCATGAAAACTACTTCCAACTCCTGAGATTTATGTGAATTCCATAAGAGCAGGGATTGTATTTTGTTTACCGATGCATTCCTAGTGCCTAGGACTATGCCTCACATGCAGAATGTATTCTCTGCTTGTCTTTATTTAACTTTAATACTATTTAACCCTTTTGTCTACACACCACCCTCTCTGGCAAAGGTATGAGTTATTGGACAAGGATTGTTCCGCCAGTGTCTCTATTTGAGGGGTATTATCATTTGTGCTGATCTTTAAGCAAATTTCTAATACCCATTAACCAATCTTAAGTAAATTCTTCTTACCAGATCCTCAAACCTTTAACTGCTTTCCAAAATGTAAGGACAAACTTAAAACAAAAAAGATTTATTGAAGGAAGGCGGGAAGAGAGAGGAGGGAGGAAAAGAAGGGAAAGAAGGAAAGAAGGCAAGAAAAAAAGAGAAAAGAGGGAGAGAAAGAGGAAAGAAGGAAGGAAGGAAGGATGGGAAAGAGAGAAGCAAGAAGAAAGATAGATCTGGGTCCTAATGACCTAGTTCTCCACACTCTTTTGCTACTTGAATAAAATGGTTTTAACCAGGAGGGAGTATAGCCTAATAGTTGAGGTTATAAGTTCTGAAATCAGACTTTATTTAAATCTTTTTCATTATACTTATTAACTGTATGACTTGGGCACATTTCTGAACCTTTCTGTGCCTCAATTTCTTCTTCTGTAAAACTGGGATTATTATGATAATGGTAACTTCCCAGGGAGTTGTTGTAGGAATTAAATGTGAAAATATATTTAGCTATCCCAAATGAATATTACCACCTACCATTACGATTTCCTATTATTAATTTCCTTTAAGGAGATGGCTCATCACCAATATGATGTATAATTCATCATCCTCACTGGGGCACTTTCAAAAGTGAAAGGGGAGGAAACTAAAAGGATTAAAAGTCTTCTTGTGTCCTGTTGTGTCCTGAACAACAAATGTGAATTTGGACAGTACTAGGCAATCAGTGACATATGGTTCCCTTACTCATCCCCCAAACCCAATATCAGGCAGGCTTCTTTAAGCCTAGACATAGATAGAAATCTTTAAGAACAGACCTTGTTGTTATCATTTTTAAAAGCAACACCATTGACTCCAATTTAGAACATTAAATTCAGTGGGTCACAAATACAACCACCTCAGCAACCTCCTTAAGTGTCTTCCCATTACTGTGTTTCAGTCAAATTTTCCCCTCTATTATCTGTACATGTCTGCCTTCCTCACTAGATTGAGGGCAGGGATCATCATTTCTAGTAATATGAGCTCATAGTAAAAGCAAGTGCAATGGGAGGGCATACCAAACTCAATATTTAGGACCAAACACCCCTGGCTTTTTGTTTTTATTCAATAATCTCTGAGATGATAGGGAAATTGCTGTTACAAGCAATTCCTGTCTAAAATAAGGAAAAGCAGCAATTGATTGGAGCTGTAGTCTGAGAATTGTAAAATTAGCTCAGAATGTTTAATGTTAAAAGAGTTATGAAGGGGGATATAGATGCATTCGTGAGACAAATACTTATTGGGTGCTTACTAGGTGCTGAGTGCCGAAGATTCAAATACACATAAGATAAAGACCTAGTCCAAGTGTCATACAGAAAATTAGTGCAATATAATGCAATAAGAACAATGTTAGAGGAACAAATTACAATAATGGAACCAGAAATTAGGGTCTAGAGGACCTGGAGAATTAGTGGTACCTGAGAAGTTGTGTCTAAATGATGCAGTAAAGAAAATTTTACAGAGGAAGTGTTTAATCTTTGGTCCTAGAAATGAATAAAGCATTAGACAAATAAATTAAGCAGGGGAAAGTAATCAAGATAAGAGAAAAAGCATGTTCCAAGGCATAGAGCAATGAAAATGTATCCTAGATTAAAAAAAAAAAAACTGAAAATAGTTTGGTATGCCTGGGATAAAGGGTTTGATATAGGGGAATAAAGAAGAGAAGGCTATGAATCAATCTTGAATCATACAGGACATGACTAGTAATTTTTAAGGAAGGAGAAACTGGCAATAAAAATGGTGTGAGGGTGATAATAGAAAAATAACAATTAACCAACCATTATTTATAACATACTTTGAAGTGTTTTGTTACACATGTTGTGGCAAGAATGATGCAATACAAGTTTATATTGATTAAAACATTTAAAGTTGAAGGTATATTTATACAAATAAGTAAAAAGAAAATAAAAGCTACTTAAGTGCACCTTTTACTTGTTTTATTACCTGAACTGTTTATATTAACTTCATCTAAATATATGTTGTCTCACCATCCACCATCAATTAAAAATAAAAAGGTTTAGAGGAAGAAGGGAAAGAGAACATAGATTAGTATTAGCATAAAATATGCTTTCAAGCATAACCTCCATCCTCCACACCGTTAGAGATAATAAATTCAATCAACTCATTTTTTTTTTTTTTGGTTGTATCAGTTGGGTCATACCTGTCAGCACATTGGTTCATAATGTGAGCATGCAGATTCATTCTTACCATATCATTTACAAGGCTGTCCCTAGTTTGCCATTCTAATCAGAAAAGCTAATGTTTTAGTCATGTCTCCTATAAGCCACATTAGTACCTCAACTTAATGTGACCTATGAAGGTATTTTTACCTATTTTGAAAGTTTCTAACTCAAGTAGAGTTTTATAGGTCTTCAGTTTAGAAAATGATATAGTTTGAAATTTTAAGTATTATTTTCTTTTTTATATAACATTCTTTATTTCTTACAGGAGTACAAATACAAAAAAGTGAAGATTGTCAAATTTGTTACTAACACTTTGGTGTATCCCTCTATCCTTTATCTGAAGAGACAGGTAAAGAGGAATGTAGATAAATAGATAGATGGATAGATGGACAGATGAACAAAGAGGCAGATACAAACACACAGATGTACACAGCTAGTTGGAACAAATGAAAATATGTTACATATTATTTTATAACCTACTTATATTTAACTTTCAGTATGAGCATCCTTCTATTTTATTATTTTTTATACCACCATTTAATGACTGCTAAATATGCCATATTATGAATATATTATAATTTGTTTAACTAGTCTTTTATAGTAGCATGCTAAAATTGTTTCAAAATCTTGAAAATTAAAACGAAGCTGTGACAGAGTTGTATACAACTTTACTATTTGGGGATACTACTTTCTAAAATTATTATTAACTATAAAAGGGCTTTGTAGTCTTCAAAAATACTATATAGGCCTCTTCAAAAATGTCAAAAAAAATCAAATCCCAAATTTAAAAGGGATGTTGGCTCTCAGGAAAAGAGTGCTCACTTAATTATCAATTCAATCTTTCTTGGCTATGATACAACAAAATCTGCTGTGATGAGCAGAATCATGTATACGTTTTACACAGCAATATATAATAATAAAAATCAGTTAATGCATCAAGTTGGTCAAATTAAGTTATGTTTCCACAAGTGTTTACAGATACGAAAAATCTGTGGTTCTCAAAATTTGTCAGACATAAAAAATATTTGGGGAACTCCCGAGAGACATAGATTCCGAAAATTTCTCCCCCACCCACCTTCAATTCACATTCAGTAGGTCTGTGGTAAAACTGAGAAACCTACCTTTTCATCAAGTGTGTGAGATCTGTGGCCCGCCAAACTTTCTCTGTAAAGGGCCAGATAACAAACATTTTAAGCTTTGCTAGTCACTGTCGCATATTTTTGTTTTTGTTTTCCTGTCATGGTGTATGCTGTTTTGCTTTTTATAAGTCTCTAAAAATGTAAAAGCCATCCTTGGCAAACTGTGCCATAAAAAACAGACACCAGGCTGGGTTTGGTTTACTGCCTATAGTTTGCTGACCCTTGCCCTTGATTATTCTGATGGAAATAGTCAATGGATAATAATCCATTGTTGTTAGAGCAGCATTGAGAATGGGTGCTCAACATCCATGCACAAGGACGAGCACAGGAAACCTGTGAATGGGATAATTATCTCCATATACTATTATTTGGCACAATTTAGTATTATTGTTGCTCAATACTTCTCCTTCTGGAGAGCAATGAAGACATAATTAATGTTATTCTATTGAATGTTTAGCTACTTTAGCCAAGGATGACTTTGTTTTCTTTGGCCAAGTCCTAAAAGGACAGAGCAGTGATCATTTGTCTACATTGAATTGTAAGATCGCATTTACAGTATTCCATTGCAAAGGGCAGAGAGCAATGATATTCCACATTTATGTTACAGTTCATTTCAGATGTTAGCCCTGGTCCAACTCCTGAGGTCATACATGGAGCTGTAGTCAATGTAGTGCAAAATACAGTAAGAACCAATAATGGCTGATTATGCACTTTGTTCTTTTTTATACCAATACAGAAGATTGTATTTTTGAATGATGGCTACAACAACATCAATCATTCCACATGCTCTTCTCACAATAAGACTTTGAAACGCCACCTATTAAGAGGTGGTATCAATAACAACACTCCTTGCCCCTTGAAACTGGGAAGGCTTGTAACATGGCAGAAATGACATTATATGACTCATGAGGATAGTTCATAATAGGTAATAAAGCTACTGATTGGCTTCCTGGGGACATTTTGCATGTGGAACCCTGCTGTAATAAAAAGAAGCTCACATGAAGAGGTCAGGAGTTAAGTGCTATGGTCTGAATGTTTATGTCCCCCAAAATTCATATACAGAAATACTCCTAAGGTGATGGTATTAGGAGGTGGGAATTTTGGGGAGGTGATTAGGTCATGGGGGTGGAGAACTCATGGATGAGATTAGTGCCCTTATAAAAGAGGACCCAGAGAAACCCCTCTTTCTTCTACCATGTGAAGTTAGCATGAGAAAACAGCTCTTTATGAGGAAGTAGGCCTTTGCCAGATACCAAGTTGACTAGCACCTTGACCTTGAACTTCCCAGCCTCCAGAATTGTGAGAAATAAATTTCTGTTGTTTGTAAGTCACCTAGTCTGTGGTATTTTGTAATGGCAGCTCAAAAGGACTAAGATAGTCAGTGTGTCAACTGAGAGCCCAGGTGAGGACTCAGCCTAAAGACAGTATCCGTAGACAAACATATGAGTGCAGATGCCTCTAGATGATTCCAGTCCCCAGCTGTTGAGTCACTGCAGTCATCAAATCTTTCCAGCAGAGGCCCCTGGCATCATGAAGGAAAGAGCAGCCATCTTCACCATTCCCTGTTCAAAGTCCTAACCCACAGAAACTATGAGAGATATTAATTATTTGTGTTGTTTTGTTTTAAAGCAGTCACTTTTGGGATGATTTGGTAAGCAGTAATAGTAACAGTAAAGGAGGAGATAAATGTTATCCAATGTTACTCTCAGTGACATTTGATGAATTCAACATTTATAAAAAAGTAGAATTCCACATGAGAATCCATGAAGATGGTTATGTACAACACACTCCGATGAAATTTTAGGAAGCCCTAAAATAATCAATATTTTGTCTTTTAAAGAGTTAAATTTAGTTGAGGATTTGGCTGGCAAAAACTAACACTATGTAAAGTCTCATGTCAAAGATGTTAGATGTCTAATTAGATATAATTGTATGAAATATAAAAATAGCATTTCATAACTATATTTCTACATAGATATATAGGAAAAATGAATATTAGTCACTAAAACGGCAGTTAGTTCACCAAAATAAAACATATCTGCTATTAGAAAATAGAACTCAGCATGTTTTGAAAATTATTTAGAGAAAACTAACAGCGGAATATATACACACATAGCAGTTTGTGTATATATATGCGTGTGTGTGTATATATATTATATAAATCACTATTATCTAGAATGATAATACAAAATTCCCTGCAAACTAGAAAAACAAAGAAAATAAATACGAGATTTCTTAAAAGTTCTCATTTTTTCCAAAAATAATAAAATCATAGAGAGGAACTATTAACATCATTCCTAAATTCCATTTTCATTAAGAGTCCCACATTCTGCTTGTGTCTTGGAAAGAAGAGTACCTCCCAGGGAATTTTTAAAAAATCAAATTACAATACTACCATTCCTAACCATGGTCAGCATTTAAGGAAGGGACTGTTAATCTTAGAGAAAGGTCATATTTAGATTATGCCTATAAATTTCATCAAAGTAAAACCATAAAATAGCAATCTTCAATTCTGCTTTTCCAGGAAGCCTTATAAATATTCCCTTGCAAGGGTTGGACTAACTGAACATGTAATTGTGTGTAAAAAAAAAAGCACTCATGTTGTATTTGAAAGAAGACAATGCTGAGAGTTGCTTTTAACCTACAACCTGGCCAAAATAACTATAATATAGAAAAATCAGCATCCTGTGGCAGAAAAATTATACATTTGACTCTTCTGGGGCTAAATGTACTGTAGATAAGTTATGATGCTCTAACTGAGCACAAGGCAATTACCCTATTTAAGCACAGTTATATATCAAGGATTTTATATGGCTGGGAGCTGAGGTGAAGGGTTAGGTAAGTGACAGTTCTAGTTTCACAATTTTTGAATGTTTGCTTTTATTAGTAACAGATTCCTTTATTAAGTCTGTAAGATGTAGTAGCAAAGCAACTTACCTAAGAAATATCCATATATTCAATATGAGTGAATATAAGCTTGCAAGAGAGTATACAGAGTTTTATTCACATGCCAAAACATGTTAGAACTGGAAAAGACCTAAATGCACTCCTAATTGACCTTCCTACTTCACATCTATCTCCTGTCCATCTTCCTTCCCTTCCCCTGTTTCCTCTCTCTCTCTTTCTCTCCCCCTCTCCCCATATACTTCCTTCTTCCCTCACTCTTTTTTTGTTCAACAAAAGTGAAAAAAACAGAATCACAAAAATGTTTCAAATGCATATTAATAAAAATGATTAATAGAAGCAAATATATTCAGAACTGACTATATATATACTATATTATACACCATCCTAAGTATTTTAAAAACATTGTCTTATTTAATTTTCAAAGTAATCCTATATGAGACAGTGCCATCATTATCCCCATTTAACAGAAAAGAAAACAGAGGCATAAAAATGTTACAGTTTTCCAAAAATTACTCAATTAGGTTTCATGAAAACAGAAGTCAAGTCTAAGCAGTATGACTCCAAAATCTGACATCTTTGCCATAGATTCGATTACTGAATTTTTGCCAAAAATTTTGTTTATACTACTGGGCTAAACATAATTAACCAATTTTTATAAGAAAGCATTCAATTGAGAAAAAAATAAGTAAAAATGGAACCACCTGTGAGCTCAAATTCTTGCTAGGTTTTGGAATCCTGGACAAGAATTAGAGAAATACATGAACAGCCAAACCAGATCACCACTCACTTTTCCTACGTCATTCTGAAAAGTATTTTGAGGGTCAGAGGAAGTCTTTTGGGGACCTCTCCAATTCCATTCATCTAACTAATAAAAATCAAAATCCTCGCCGGCTATAAATTGCAGGAATTTTGTGGGTAGATCTTCCATTATCTATAGAACCAAACCATTTTACAGAGTCTTGAAGTCTAGCAATATAAGTGCTCCAAACACTTGAAAATTCTATTAAAGAATATCTTTGGAAAACCTCACCGAATCCAAGGAATTTAGGCAGCTCAGGCTTTGGCTTTTCAAAGCGGTTGTAACTCATTTTGCTGTCAAAATTTTGCCTCAGGGATTCAGGATTAGAATTTTAAATTTGGTCAAAACCTCAGATACTAGGCAGTACAGTATCGCAGGAAGGGCGAAAAACAGCATCAAACAGACCTGAGTGAACATCTCTGCTCCTCCAGTTACCACCCTTTACACGAGACTTTTGCAAGCCTCAGTTTCTTTATCTGTAAAGTGGTGACACTGGTACTAACCTTTTAGGTTAGTTATAAGGATTAAATGAAATTATGACTATGTTGGAAAAAGTGCTTGGCTCAAAGCCTGGTATATGGAATCTGATTAATTCTGGTTTACCTCTTGACCCACAAATGGAGAAATACACACATCTGTCTACATTTATTGTTTGTAAGTGTGTGATCTTTTCAGATCCTGTTTTGTGAAATCTAAAAATTAGAAGGTATGGTTTTACTTTATAAAATATATTACCATGAAAATTACAGATAATACATATTCAGTGAACTTAATATAGTAATCACTGAAGAAATATATATATACTTTATAGAAATATTCTTCTATTTCACAAAGAGTAGGGTATATCTATATAAAACAAATATTTGTGTGTGGCATACTGATAACCTGAAAATTATAATACTCATATAAAGAGAAATTTCCTTTGAATTTTGCAAACATTTCCTGTAATACTAGTTGAGCTTTTTTAATTAAATGACTCACATATAAGCAAAAGTTTTAAATCCAGCCTTCAGACAGGAATCATAAACCAGCAGGAGATCAGCAATAGTCACTAACTACTATATTCTGGCAAGTTGCTTAGCAACTCTGGAACTGCAATTTTGGGGCTCTTTATTCCAACTAACAAATATTTATTGAATATCTACTACATGCATGTTGCTGAAAGACACAAACAGCTCTATGAATAGAATATTATTTTTATCATTTCCTCCTATGACAAAACTGGTTCTAAGCAGTTTCATAATTTGCCTGTAGTCTCAGAGGGGGGGAAATGAAGAAATTGAGTTTGAATCTCAGCCTGATAGCTTCCAAAACCCGAAATCACTATCATTGGAACCACACCATACCTGTCTTACACTGTTACGTAACTGTTTCTTTATTATCCAAATTGTAATATCCATAGAAATAGAGATCCTACCTTAGCTTTCTTTTGTATTTCCTAGATCAGCGCTACTCAATGAGTGTTTTGGGAAATGCTAATTGTCAGTGAAAGGCTTGTTACTAGTCCCTGGTGAAATAGGTACAGACATCAAGAGTGTTAAAATTTTTATGGCAATTTGACAGAATCATTTTATGTCTGTTGGATCTAATGATAAAATATTTTGGGTGTATAATTTGTATGCTTTATTTTTAAAATCTGATACTTATTTCTTTGGCTCTTTTTAAAAACTTTCTATTTTTAGGGGTACACATGAAGAATGAATACTATACAGCACATATTTAAAATGAAGAATTTAATGTTTTAACATATGTGTGCACCTATGAAATCAACACCATAATCAAGATAATAAACCTTTCCATCATCCCCCAAGTTTCCTTATTGCCATTTGAAGGTTATCTTTGTCTCCAGCCTGACAGGCAATAAAAAAAAAATGAGTGTGACTGTGTTCCAGTAAAACTTTATTTACAAAAACAGGCATCAGTACTGATTTGGCCTGTAAGCCATAATTTGCTGACACCTGCTTTAAAGAGTAATTCCATTGACCTTGAAAATAGTGTTTAAGTGAATTAGAAGCAAAAAGAAAAACAAAACTACTAGATTTTTGGTGCTAAAATCATATAGAATCTGACTAAAGTATTGTCAAAACAACCCTAATAACAGATGGGCCTTCACTTTGGAACCTTAATTTTGGTTTATCAAGCAATCTTTAGTAACATAGCAAGTAAGTAGCTCTTATTATGTCTGCTTGATTCCCAAATTAATTTATTTTTTACTTTTATTTGAAAATTAGCTTTAAATAAATGACTTTGTGTAGAAGAAACAAGCCATAAACATTTTATAACAAAATATTATATGTATAGGAGGAGGCATTTTGGAATAGATCTAAAAATATCAAAATCATTATGTAAAGAACAATTCTCTTTCAGTGTATGTGTAAAGTACAAAGCAAATAATTCTTTAGATTTCCCTGGAATGTAGAAAATACCTGTTTTAAAACTAATGTCAGTTCCAAACTACCATCTCTTTGGAAATGAAGAGCACACATATAAGAATGTCTCTGTCCCCCAACTCCTCACCAAATACTCTGAAATTGTGAACTATGAACACTCGTTCTTAGGTTTAATGGAAATTTGAGTTATTGAGGTATTAATTAGCTTTTCAACCATCAGAGCACTGTTTTCCCCACAATAAAATTCATTAATCACAGTAACATTATGTTATGCAACATTGCTTTTCTACATATTGTTTTTGCAAAATGAGTAATCACTGCCCTGACATTATTATGGTAAAAAAAAATATAGCAAATGGAAAGGAGCAATAATATGGCAATGATCCAAACTATCCTATCTTTATTTTTTAAAGTTTGCTATTATCAAACTTTCTGGACCCCTATTTATCTTATACTCTGGAGAAAAATATGTATTAGAAGAAGTGATTATAAAACTTGAGATTCAAGTAGAATGCCATCTCCTAACTTTTATTAAAATATTATCTCCTATTAGCTAATCTGTATGTCAGAAGAAATTTATTACACAGGGTATTCATCAGAAAAACTTAAAAGAACACAACATACCAAAGCTTACAACTGGAAATCTTATATTTATTGTATAATCAAAAGTTTTCAAGCCACAAATTACATGTGTATGTGAATTTGTATAACCTATAAAAGTTAAATTTTTCCTAGTACTATTGCCCCCATATCACTTCCATGACTACCAATCACATGCAAATTTTGAAATAAGTGAATGAAAAGGTAAAAAGACAGATCAAATAATTCTATAGAAAATAATATAAATAGCCAGTATACCTCTGAGATCTGTTTTGTTTTTCTTTTTGATTGGTCATAGTTTATTTCAAATATACTTGAACCAAAATTTTTGTTATTAATTGCATTTTCACCCCACCTGAATATAAAAAAAAATTATGCATCAGCCAATGGCTCTTAACATCTGTAAAGAACACCCGGACAACTACAGATAGTCCCTCATTAATATTGTTTTAGAGCCACAACTTTGGAAGAGTACTTGTTCAGTCAGGACAACATTATATACATGAAAGTGAACACCTTTTGCAGTTGATTTTCCAACCGCTATATGAACAATCAAATTAACTTTACAGGAAGCTCTTTGAATGTGTAGATCTTTTCTACTTTTGAAATGTCTGAAGCTGAATAAGCTAATACCCTAGAAATGGAAAAGCAAGACCTTAATCTTATGCTAGGCAGGATAGTGCATTTGCAGTACTCATTTAAAAAAATACATTAGAATTCCTACACAGTGCATAGATTATATGACTTTATGCAGGTAGGCTTTTTCATAAACCCTGTCAACGCTCCACCAAAAAGCATGGCAGGTAAAAAGACTTCAGATCATAAACAATATCCTGTACTTCCTCTATCATAACATTCTTCAAACTTTATTTTATATTACTTTTAGTTTTCTTTTCCACCATAGTGTGTGTGCTTTGGGACAAGGACAGTGATTTTTTGGTTGAGTACTACTTCCCTAGTGCCTAATACAGTGCCTGTCACATAGGTGGCATTTAATAAATACTTTTGAATGACTAAATATAAAGCCAACAATATCTAAAGCTTGTGTTGGTGATGTTATTAAATAAGAAACTGAAAACATTTCATAACTATTCATATATTACTCTAGATTCAGTTTCCCAAAGTGAGATCTAAGGGTTACCATTACAAAGTCATCTGGGTTAATAGTTAAAAATGACTACTTCTTTACACATTTCACATGTAATCAATCTGAATCACTTGGTAAAGAAATCTCTACATGATTTTAAAAAAACAAACTCCCAAGAGATTCTGTTGCACAGGAAAGCTGAGAAGTTCTAATTTAGGTGCCTAAATAGGAAATAGTTTATTATCATTGTTGTCAGCGGTAGTAGTACTAGTAACGAAAGTAGTAGTAGAACTAAATACTTGTTGAATAAATTGGTTAGATGAATCATTGATTGCTGCAAACTTATGTGACAGAAACAATGCTAAGTAGCTTACAGACATTATCAAAAAATAATGTCTCAATTCCTATTTCATCTGTAACATGTATATTTATCACAACTTTAAGGATTAGGAAACTGAGCTACAGAATAGTTAAGAAATTTGCCTAAAACTACATATCATAGAAGAGAAAGGAGGTTAAATATACGGCCAAGGCTACAAAAACGTTTTAAAATCTAGTACCCACTTCTATCTAGTCCCAAAGTCCAAATGTTGTTCACTAAAGTATAGATCAGAATGGGCATTATGTCTCTTAATTTGTTATATTTATAACTAAAAGCAAACATATTCCTAGAATTGAGCAGTGTAGCAGATACCTTTGAATAACATCAGTTTTTCTAGAGCTAATAGGGGCAAAATGTTCACCTGTTTGGAGAAGACATACAACAAGCAATCAAATTCTAACTGAGCTATTTTAGCAGTTATTTATTTATTGCTAAAGCTTAATTAGATAGATAATTTTACCTAAAGAAAGAAACTTTGTGATGAAGCTTTCAAAAAGAACACCACAGTTGGTCTAAAATCTATGAAAATTAACTAAGTATCAAGATCTACAATGAAGAGACATGATTATTCCTTTCAAAAAACTGATGTGGTTTAATAATTGAATGCTTCCAAGCTCATAAAAAGATGCCCAGAAGAAACTAGAAGACCCATCTGTAACCACAGCTTGTGAAACACAGAGTAGCTCAAGGCAGAAGAAAAACATTTCAATTGTCAAGTATTTGAAAGGGAAAATGTGACTACACTATGGGAGGAGATTGATTTTAACAAAACTAGTGTCAAGTCCATATTCAAAGATAACCTACTTCATCATTCGATAGAAATACCTTTAAGTAGAAGGGCAAAAAGGCCTTCTATGTTCAGCAAAGTCAACAGGCAGATACACTTCTTTATTATAAATTTTGAAGTAATGCTTTCTAAATAACAAATTATAAGTGATCTTAAATATATTAGTATAAGTCATAGTCACAAAATTAAATCTTGCAAATTTTAAGCAGCGTTAAGGTTTGTGTAAAATTTGTCATAAATGGAGAACTCTACAGTATTTTGTTGCTTATGGGCCATGCCAATGGAATATTTAAGACACCCTGGTGTCCAGCAGGACTTATTAAGAGGGAAGCTAAGGAAAGCCCAGTAATTCTCTGATGAGCATTGAAGTAATATGCCCTATGACTGTTCATTTTAATACTATTAAATTTCAGTAGGTATAATTTCTGTTTCAATCACCCCTGCACATATCTTTCTGAAGCCAATGGTTCCCAGATGTGGAAAGATATAGAGAAATTAAGCCATGATAAATAAAGTTAACAATCTAATATTTGGGAAGACAGGAAATTAATCCAGGCTTTCTGTGTTGTTGCTACTGTCTTAATTTTATATAGTGTCACTTTACTTATTATTAAAGTAAGAACATCTAATTCAGCTTCAGTAGCTTCTTTGTTTTGATGATCTGATGGTGCCTGGTTAATGATATGCTGTTAGATATATCCTAACTGGTAATGCAGCAACTCCTGGGGAGAAAGCAATGAAACGTTATGCTTTGCAATTTTGGTGAAAGAAACACTGTAAGCTGCACTGTATGCCTCCATCAGGGGTCAAAATTACAAATATAATTTTATGACTTTAAAGTTTCCAATAAATTGTGAAACTTTGACATTGGTGAACACGTTGAAAGTGCTACCAAAAGGAAAACTCATCTCAACACAAAACTCTGCCACCACTGGATTTATTTCATCTATTAAAAACACATAAAAATTGTTAAAGTTATTTGAATCTACTCAATCATTTCTACATGAGAAAAGAAGTCTAAACTTTTGAATTTCAAAATTCAAGGTGAAAACAGATGACAAACCATCATGCAATAGGAGTTATCTTATCTTGCAGGCGCACCATTTGTTCAATCCTCAATGCCTCACAACATAGGGTCTAGTTAACAGGTTTTCATACCTGTTTTTGCACTAAATGCTTGAAGAATTTTCCATTCTATTCTAATCAACAATCTCATGTCATCCCAAACATTTCCTAAATTTCCACATCCACATCTTTGTTCTTAAAACCCAGTAACCTTGGATCTTTTCTACCCTTGAAGAGGTAGTTAACATTCTAGTACTGCCATGAGAATGTCTCCTGATGATTTGTTTCTTCCCTCTGAATTCTAATAATAAAGCACTCATATCTTCTATTTGAAAAAACTAAATGAATCCTTAATAATGACAGTAAATGTTACAGGTCCTTTACCTTAGTAGCAAAAGCTATTGTAAGTGCTTTACATAATTCAACTCATTTAATCTTCATAATAATTTGAAACAGGCACTTTTATTATCTTTCCCATTTTACGTATGGAAAAGTGAGACAAAGAGGTGTTACATGACTTCTTCTGGGTCGAAAAGCTCCTGAGTGGTTAGAACAAGTAATCAACACTAGCTAGCTGGCTGCAGAGCCATGTTCTTAACCCCTATTCTACACTGAACTTTATTTTGTTTTCTATGAATATATAATTTTACCAACTAGATATTATTTTCCAAACTTTGGGATGGTCACTTAATCACAGGATGATCATTACATGGTTTTAGGTGGTACACGCACATGGCATTATAGTCTACAAATGCATTTTAATTAATTCGGCTCCAAAATACCTACTTAGTGAAAGAAATATACTTCATTTGTGTAAAACCAATGTTCTTTTCAGGGTACAAGGAAAGAACTACCTTTCATCAAGAACCCAATGGCATGCCCAGTGTTTTGTTAGGTCATAAGTGATTCTATCGAATTTAATCATAATAATATGTAATATATGCAAAGATCATGTAAAATATTCACCTTAATTAAAGGAGACACCAAATAATTATTCTTTTTCATGTATAATGTAACTTTATACTTTTCCAAAGCTATTCCTTCATAGTATATTTGGATTTTTCTATTTTGGTTAAAAGTCTACAGGAAACTTCATTAAAGGCCATCTTCAAGACACACAATGAGTTTTGATAAATATTCAAGTAATGAAAACAATAGAAATAACAATAATAACTACTCTTACCTCTCTTGTAAAGAATTACTGACAATCACCCTAAGTTAGTTAAAGTCCACATATGTAGCATAAATAAGGCTGCACTAGGTGCATATTATACAAATAAATATATTTTTTTAAAAAATTACAAAGAGTAACATCTAAAAAATAAAACTATCAAATGTATTCTTCCATGATTTTAAAAACTGCCCTAATTAGCCTTGCCCTTGGACTTAGAAATTCTAATATATATATATATATAATTTTTTTTTAATTTGGGCACTAAAGATAATGTTATTTATTTGATTTCTGTTTACAGTTATTTTTTTTTTACTTTCAAAATATTATGGAGCTACAAATGTTTTTGGTTAAATGGATCGCTTTGGTATTGCTTGAGTCAGGGCTGTAAGTGTACCCATCACCCAAATAGTGTTCATTGCACCTGTTAGGTAGGTTTTTGCCCATCTCGTGCTCTTCCAAACCCCCTGCTTGACTTGCACTATTACTCCCCTATGTGCACATATGCACTCATCAGTTAGTTCCAATTTAAGCAACTACATACGGCATTTGTTTTTCCATTCTTTAGATACTTCATTTAGGATAATGGTCTCCAGTTCTACTCAAATTATTGCAAAAAGCATTAATTCATCATTTTTTATGGCTGAGTAGTATTCCATGGTATAAATATACCACATTTTGTTAATCCACTTATTAATTGATGAGCATTTGGGTTGATTCCACATCTTTGCAATTGTGAATTACACTGCAATTTACACTCCAGTGCAGGTGTCTTTTTGATAAAATGACTTCTTTTCCTTTGGGTAAATACCTAGTAGTGGGGTTGCTAAATCTAATGATAGATCAACTTTTATTAAAAGTTATTTGAGGAATCTACATACTGTTTTCCATAGAGTTTGTACCAATTTGCAGTCCTAACAACAGTGTACAAGTGCTCCTTTCTCTCTGCATTCACACCAGCATCTGTTGTTTTTGGACTTTTTAATAAAAGCCATTCTAACTGGGGTAAGGTGATATTTCATTGTGGTTTTAATTTGTATTTCTCTGATGATTAGTGATCTTGAGCATTTTCTTGAGTATGATCTTGAGTATGTTTATTGGCTACTTGTCTATGTTCTTCTGAAAAGATTCTGTTCATGTCTTTTTTGCCCAGTTTTTAATGGGGTTGTTTCTTGCTGATTTGCTTCAATTCTTTGTAGATTCTGGTTATCAGCCCTTTATCTGGCCCCACCCAGCCAGAAAGTCTGTTTGGTGTCGGGGGTGGGGGATCAGAAATTCATGGTCTGGTTCTTCCTCTGCTCCCTTGCTCTGCGGTCTTCCTCTGGTGTCTGGTGGCAGGCAGGAGCTCAAACTAGCTGACCTCCTCCAAGATAGTGCTACAGGCTGGGAGTTTCCCTGTCCAGGATCCTGCCCTGGGCTGAGAGTGTAGCCTTTCTCTGAGGGTAGGGGTGCTCCACAAGTACACTGTGGCTGGGACCCATGCTGCATTCTCTTCTTAGTTCTACCCACATGGGCTTCCCTGCCTCCTGAGTTTATTTTCACAAATCTCCCTTCTGTGCTCCCAAGCAACATCATCAAGTGCTGGGCATACAAGAGCTGGCCTGTCTCCAAGTCCCTGAAGATCAATTCCTGACAGTTCCAGAGAGAAGTGTACTGATCATAAATTGCCTATGGGGTACTCAAGCAGATTTGATGTCCTTCTGCTTTGAGGTGTGCCCTGCTCTGATGGAACAGCCAGGCAAACAGCACTGGGGAGGGCCGGTGAACAGGGAGGTCACGGTTCAAGCACCCCTTAGTCTGCTGCCGGTCTTTAAGAAGAAAGGTTTGAGCCCCATTCTCTGTGGAAGCCTCAGTGTGCTGGATGCACCAACAGATGAGAAGCAGCTGCTCCTGAGAGCCCAGCTCCATCCTCTCTCTCAGCAGCTATGGGGGGGCAGGAAGAGGAGGAAAAGAGTCTGGATGGAGGAAAGAGAGCACTCTGGTCATCTCTGTCCCTTTCTCCAGAAAGCAGCCCACCTGGAATGTTCAGGTTTGGGGGTCACACAGATCCTACAGGACCCATCAGCCACCTGTTGCTCCCACAGTCTGGGCCGGAGTTGGGAAATGTTTGTATGGGAACAAGTGAGACAACAACTGAGAAGCTGAAGCTCCCTGGGGAGGACAAAGGTGCATGGTGGATAGAAAAGGAATATGGTGCCTATCATCTCAGCTCGGGTCTGCAGTGATGGGAAGCACCCCCAAGGGGGTTGACAGCCTGACGCTTTGTCCTCAAGAAGCTCCCAGTTCACTGGCGGCAGCAGCTTTTGGGCTTGTAGCATAGTAAGGCTCTCCGGCAGCTCAGGAGCCCACTTACTGTTAGAGACGTGAGGGAGGGAGAAATAAACCACACCATCTAAGCTTTCTGCTGGACTCCAAGCTTCTCGGGGGTTGATCTCTGCTGATATCTTGCTCCTTCTTGTTCTTCTCTGCAGCTTCTTCCTGTGGAATCTCCGGTAGATTCTTTTTTTGTTCAGAATTATGCCCAGTATATGTTTGTTTGTTTCTTTTACATCTAAAACTTTTCCTTCTTTCTGAGACAATCTGGCAGCTGGTGTCTCTGGTCAGCCATCTTGTCTCCAAATAAATCTCACTTTACAATTCAAATTGACATGAGCCTTCCCTCCTTATGTCCTCGCTGTATGCTATATGTAGACATTTCTCAGAAATGTATGCAAAGATCCATGCAAAGTACACTAAGAGAGAAATCATGGTGGTTTTGATAGGAGCAAAGACAAAGCAGAGAAGATTCAAGTTAAAAGAGCTCACTATTATTGAGTACATACTATGTGGTAGGCATAATATTTCTTTACATATGTCATTTATTCTTTACAAAAATTCTATGAGGTAAGTACCATTTTACAGAAAAAGCTAAGAAATCTTAAAGAAATGTGAAATACCTTGACCAAAGTCAAACAACTAGTAAGCAAACAGGGATAAGATTCCAAGTGAGACTGGCCAGCTCATTTGCATATATATATATATATACACACATATAAATATTTTGTAAGGCAAGGAAATAAATAAGATTAAGGACAGTAATGTCACACCTATATATACTCCAATCATATTAACTGAAGGAATTATTGAAAGGGATCCTTAAATCCATGTGCATAAAAGTATTTCTTCAATCTAAAAGATAGCAAAAATAGAATAACTTTATTTTCAGAATATATGATGTTAATATATATAGCATAGAATACATTTATATAATTATAGTATCATATATGTACATGAATCCACAGCCATATTTACACATATTAATATATATAATGCTTAAAAATAATCTAAGGCCATATAATTCTTCAATCACAATTCTATAAGCATAATTCTATAATTTTTAGAGGAGGAAGATAAAGAGGGAAGAATAAAACAGGTGAAGAAAACATCAGAGCACTTTTATTGGCTTTGTCATTCGTCATTATTTCCCTAGATACAACAGTGAGAATCACTCTTTAAAAACATATGACTAAACCAGACATTTCACTCTCCTCACTAAAATCCTCCAAGGATTTTCCATTATACTTAGAATAAAATGCAAACTCCTTGTCATGGTTTTCTACAAACATAGAAACTCCTTACATGGACAGGGGATCCTATGAGTTTCATTTTCTGCTATACATGTGAGCTAATCAATGAGTCACACATGAGTTAAGGAATGTCCAAAGACAATGATACTTGTATTTAAGCATTATTACCCCAAACCATTGCATTCGCCAATGAAATATATGTCTTTCCCACAAATATCTATTTTTAACTCCTTTTGATTATAATTACAATTTTATAGTAAGGTATGAATATTTTAATTTAACTATGTCTTATAATTTAATGAACTAAATATTAAAATAGGCTATAATAAAATTATCATTAGTTTGCTTGGCAATTTCTGTTTGCTGATAACTGATTCTGAAAACAAAGTTGTGCATTTCTTCTAAACAAGTCAAATTTCTTCAATCATGATTAAATAGCTACAAACCTCACAGAAGGGTAAGATAATAAATTTTGCAAATCCTTAATCTCTGTGCTATGGTTTTCACATATGATAAATAAACATGTTGAACTGAATGTCTTCCAGTATCCTTCAATTCCTTATATTTTGTGATTCAACTTTTTGACTTACATTTTCTGATTTTTTTTTCTCCTTAACTGTATTTACATTCCCTTAATCCTACAAAATACATAAAGAAAAATACATGAAAAATGAAGAAGGTGGCAACAGTCATCTGTCTTTAATTTTTCAGATATTTCTGCCAATTTTCTCAGCCTTTTGGCTAAGATCAAGCATTAAGGTATTTCTACCTGTATGCTATTGTTACATTCTGTTATGGAAAATATGTAACAGAGCATAGATTTTTTTGGAAGAAATAAGATATCATTATGTGTTTTTTCTCCATTTTATATCACTTTTACAAATCTAGTCATATGTCTCAATTCCATTTACAGCTGGTGAGATTTATGAATGTCATTATAGGATGTCTTCTTTTAATAATCACTCTGCCAGAGGACAGGGCATGACCTTTTTAAACAGGTGAACTTCCAAAAAATAGCACAATTTGGGATTTTGTATTCTACTCCTACAGTGCCAAGCTTACAAAACTACAGAAGGAACTGAGAAGCATCAAGGAATCTGATGCTTTTGTTCCGTATCTCTGTGCCTGGAGAAAGACTACAATAAAGAAAAAAAATTACCAGTTTAAATGATTTATTTTCCCTCTTTTTCTTGAGAATAGGATATTGAGAAGTGATGACATCTAGATGTGTGGTCATAAAACTACATGGTGAAGGAAACAGTTGATATGTTCCAGAAAATTATTTTTACTTATTTTAAAAATCAAAGATATTGTGCAAATCCTGTTTCTCCTCAAACTTCTACTAACTAATTTTAAAATCTATCAGTGGACAAAAATCATTACTACACTGTTTGCCTAACAGTGATTTTCTATTTCCCTCTTTTCTTCTACTTTCATTAATTGGAATTCCACTGTAAAACAATATCTGTCCCTTTGCCATCAGTCCCTTCCCCATATTTATAGTGAAATAAATAATTTACTTGATTACTTATTTATATCACTATGTACTCATGATATGTATTTAATTCTATAGGTTAAAATCTGAACCTGACATTTATTTTGCTGTTGAAATTGTATCAGCTTTAACCAATCAGGAGTTTCTTTTGGTTGGTTCTTGTGTTTTTTCAACAAGCCCCCATCTTTTTTTGACACTTACTTAAACTCTATCACCTGTTTCAGGTTCATCTTGTATTTACCCTGCCCCATCTGGAGTCAACCACTTTTCCAAGGAGTCCTTGTCTTGTTCCTTTTATTGCAGAATGATGTTTAGAAACTACAAATTTGGGTTTGCATAGCCTCAACGTATTTCTCCAAAGATATTTACTAGTTTAAAAGGGAAAGATAATAACTTCATAATGGAGAATCCTTGCAGACATCTGCTTCACTAAGTAATCAGGTTATTATTACGAGCAATAAGACACGCTGACATCATAAACCCTTTGATATGATACACTGAGCACACAGCATCATTTTAGTGGTATTATTGTGAAAAAATGCACCACTTCATTCCAATCATGAGAAAAAAATCCAATAAACTCAAATTGAGAAAAATCCAACAAACTCAAATTGTACAAAATAACTGCTCAGTACTCTTCAAAAGTGGCAAATCCAAGGAAAGACTGAGGAACTTTTGCAAACTGAAGAGAATAAGAATAAATAACAATTATAGGCAACGGGGGATCCTGAATAGGATCCTGGAACAGAAAAATAGCATTAGGGGAAAAGCTGATGAAATGTGAATAAAAGCTGTGGTTTAGTTAATAGTGGTATAGTAATGTTAATTTCTAGATGTTGAAAATTGCACTGTGGCTACATATGTTGTTAATATTACAGGAAGTAGGGTTGGGGGCGATATATGGAACTGTCTCCTATTTTTCAGCAAGTGCAAAATTACTACAAAATAAAAAGGGTTTTAAATAATCATAGATAATTTATCTAATGATTAAGGTAAAACCATTTATATTTTGTTTATTACATACTTTCTTCCACCACAAAGGAAATGAAGGGAAAGATACTAATAACTGAATGGAACAACGGAGGGCTCTATTCCATGCCCAAACATTCTGAATGCAAGTGGTTGCCTGCCAAACGGATGACTTCACTTTTAAATCTCTGAGGAGATATTTCTATTTCTACATGAATTCTTATAATAAAATTTTGCCATAATTGAATACCTTTACATTGAAGTCTGGTTACTTTAGGCAGTTTCAGAAGTAGAATTTGCAAATGATTAAATGATTAATCATATAAAGGTCTTGTAAAAGAAAATAAAACAAAAAAATTATGAGAGCTTAAGTGGCTTAGTGGTGAATTAAATTAATTAACTTGTTAGACACATATTTTCTGCCAAATATTCTTCTAGATATGTAGGCATACATTGTTTTATTGCACTTCACTTCACTGTGCTTCACAGATACTGTGTTCTTTACTAATTAAAGTTTTGTGGCAACCCTGCATGACGTTTACTGGTGCCATTTTTTCTAACAGCCTTCTAACAGTATGTGCTCACCTTATTTCTCTGTGTCACATTTTGGTAATTCTCACAATATTTACAGCTTTTTCACTGTTATTATTATATATTTTATTGTGATCTGTGATCAGTGATCTTTGATGCTACTATTGTACTTGTTTTAAGGAACCGTGAATTGCACCCATATAAGATGGCAAACTTAATGGATAAATGTATTCTGACTGCTCCACTGAACTACTGTTCCCCCATCTCTCTCCCATTCCTTAGGTCTCCTTATTTGGTTGGACACAAAAATATTGACAATAGGCCAATTAATTACCCTACAATGGCCTCTAAGTGTTCAAGTGAAAGGAAGAGTCACACGTCTCCCACTTTAAATGAAAAAATAGAAATGAATAAGCTTGCTGCATATTGAAAGCTGACAGACCAACAGCTAGGCCTCTTATGCCAAACAATTAGCCAAGTTGTGACTGCAAAGGAAAAGTTCTCGAAGGCAATTAAAAGCACTACTCCAGTGAACACATGAATGATAAGAAAGCAAAACAATGTTATTGATGATAGGGAGAAAGTTTTAGTGATCTAGACAGAAGATCAAATCAGCCACAACATCCCCTTAAGCCAAAGTCTAATCCAGAGCAAGGCCCTAACCCTCTTCAATTCTGTCAAGGCTGAGAGGTGAGAAAGTTGCAGAAAAAAAGTTTGAATCTAGCAGAGGTTGGTTCATGAGATTTAAGGACAGAGGCTCTTTCCATAACATAAAAGTGCAAGGTGAAGCATCAAGTACTGATGTGGAGGTTGTAGCAAGTTATCCAGAAGATCTACTACCATAATTGATGAAGGTAGCTACACTAAACAACAGATTTCCAATGTAGACAAAGCAGTCTTCTACTGGAAGAAGATGCCATCTAGAACTTTCATAAATAGGAAAAGTCAATGGCTAGCTTCAAAGTTTAAAAGGATAGGCTAATGCAACCTTTTTATCTTTAATCTTTTGTTTGTGGCTAATGCAACTGGTGACTTTAAGGTGAAGTCAATGCTCATTTACCATACCTAAAATCCTAGGGCCCTTAAGATTTATGCTAAATCTACTCCGCCCATGCTCTATAAATGGAACAAGCCCTGGGTGACAGCACGTCTGTTTCATCATGGTTTACTGAATAGTTTAAGCCCACTGTTGAGATCTACTTCTCTGAAAAAAATATTCCTTTCAAAATATTGCTGCTCATCGACAATGCACCTAGTCACCCAAGAGTTCTGATGGAGTCGTACAAGAAGGTTAATGTTGTTTTAATGCCTACTAACACAACATCCATTCTGCAGCCCATGGATCAGAGAGTAATTTCAACTTTCAACTTATTATTTAAGAAATACATTTTGTAAGGCTATAGCCTGCCATACGTAGTGATTCCTCTGATAGATCTGAGCAATGTAAATTGAAAACATTCTGTAAAGGATTTAGAAATCTAGATACCATTAATAACATTCATGACTCATAGAAGGTCAAAATGTCAACATTAACAGGAGCTTGGAAAAAGTTGATTCTAACCATTATGGATGACTTTGAGGGGATCAAGACTTCAGTGGAGGAGATAACTGCAGATGTGGTGGAAATAACAAGAGAACTAGAATTAGAAGTGCAGCCTAAAGATTTGACTAAATTGCTGCAATATTATGATTGAAAGGATAAGGAGTTTGTTTCTTCTTATGAATGAGCAAAGAAAGTGGTTTAATGAGATGAAATCTACTCCTGGTAAAGATGCTTCAAACATTGTAAAAATGACAATAAAGTATTTAGAATACGATGTAAACATGGTTGGTAAAGCACTTGCAAGGTTTGAGAGGACTGACTCCAATTTTGAAAGTTCCGCTGTGGGTAAAATGCAATCCAACAGCATCACATGTTACAGAAAGAGTCAATTGATGTGGTTAACTTTGTTGTCCTATTTTAAGAAATTGCCATAGCCACTGCAACCTGCAGCAACTACCACCCTGATCAGTCATCAGCCATCAACATCAAAGCAAGACCCTCCACCAGCAAAAATATTACAACTTGCTGAAGGCTCACATGATTGTTTGCATTTTTTACCAATAATATATTTTTAAATTAAAGTATATACATTGTTTTATGACATACTGTACTGCACACTTAACAGACTATAGTATAGTGTGTAAACATAACTTTTATATGCACAGAGAAACCAAAAATTGACTTGCTTTATTGATACATTTTCTTCATTACAATAATCTGGAACTGAATCTGCTTATCTTTGAGGTGTGCTATGCCTGAAATATTAAACTGCTAGATAGGGACTTTGGCATATTGTAACAATGGCCACAATCCTTTATTTTTTCCGTGATCCACCCACTTTGCAATCCAACTCTATTGTTAGTCCCATCAAAAAGTAGAGTCTATTTCACACTCCTTGAATCTGGCCTAGTTTCATGACTTCCTTTGACCAAAAGAACATAGCAGAATTGATAGTGTGCATGTTCCAAAATATCTTTTGTGCTTCCTCTCACTCTCAGGGACCCCTATCTCTGCCATGAGAATAAGCCTGGGGTAACTGGATGGAAGGAAGAGAGCTTAGTTGTTCCAGCTGAGGTCATCTTATTTTTCTTAATTATTATTATTATTGTTGTTGTTATTTTGCTATCTCCAGGTAGATAGTATGAGACCATCTTAGACTAAACTTCAGCCAATCAACCCCCAGATTTTTAATTAGAACACTTACTTGCTCTACACAACTGACTGCAGATGAACAAGTGACCCTAGCTAAGTGTAGGCATACTCAGTACCTTCCCTAGACTCAACTTATAAAATTATTAGATCCAATTACAAATGAATAATCTATTCTAAATAACCACAAATATGCTTTCTTAATCATCCCCAAAGCATCCCAATGATAGGCTTTTTTTTCTAAAATGGAATCAAATATGCTACGTAGTAAAAATTATTAAGTACTTCAATGGATGCTTCTAAAATATGCTTCTTTATATTGTTTAAATGGCATATTTTCTTTCATCACAAGTATTTAATATGAAATTTACAGTATAGTGACATAAATATTCTTGAAGATATTTGACACTTATTTTAATTTTTAAATACACAAAATAAATTATCAGCCAAGCTTATAAAATGGTGATAAAAATTCTGGAAGATCTTTATTTCATACATCTATTACACAAAAATATCTTTGGGGTCAAATTGCAGTTGATGCTTTCCTTTATTTTTAATTTCCTAAAATCGATGGTTCAAAAAGACAGAGAGTAATAAATAGGCCTAAATTAAAGGAAAGTGAGACTGAAGTGCAACTTACTCTTAATTAAACCATAAAGTAAAAGGTTCCAAATAGTTAGTCCCATTTGATCTAGAAAAGATTTTCCAAGTAATTAATAAACAACTTGAATTGGGCAAGATAATTACATAGTCTGTGTCTAACCAAGGTTCTGTTATGCTAGAGGTATTCAAGTAACTAATAGTATCCTGGAGATGCTGAAATGAAACCTGGAGGATATTTTCTGGACCACGTTACTACAACCAAAGAACATCTTAAACAATATCAAAGCTGAAGTTACACTTCCTTTATATTCACTTTCAAGTCTTTGTTCAATGTCATTGAATTAAAGTTGTGACCAAGCATTTTAAATACATATTTTTGCCTTGAAATGTATAATTATTTTAATCACAGTAAGCATAATGCAAATGTGCTGTCTTTGATATTGTTTCTTTTCATCAACGAGCTCGAGTAAATTCACGATCATTTAAGAATTAGAAATAAAGAAGCATTTGAAGAATACAGAAGTAACCTTTAGTTAAATAGACTGTGAAATTCAATCTTCTTTGCTCCTTTTATGGATTGATATTAATTTACATTTTGAAAATTAAAAGTAATTGCTGAAAGAAAATTAAATCAAATTCTTAATTTTAAAAGAGCTCCCAACATGTAACAAAGTTTTAAATGAAACGGGTGTACCAGGGATGGTGAACAGAAACAGTGTTAAAAATATCACATATGAAATCTAATATAGGTGAAAATACTAGATGCTATGTATTAGGCACTACAGATATATTTTGCATATTCCATCTCTCTGATTTCATGAACTATAATACATAGTACACACTGTGAAATATAATCTAAGATTGGGAGGTTGATTGAGTCAAATGTAGCTTACATTTTTTAATTTATTAAGTGTTATGTGATACAATTCAGTTTTTTTTTTTTTTTTTTTTTTTTTGAGACACACTATAACTATGTTTCCCAGGGTAGAATGCTGTGGCATCAGGCTAGCTCACAGCAACCTCAAACTCCTGGGCTCAAGCAATCCTTCGGCCTCAGCCTCCCGGTTAGCTGGGACTGCAGGCATGTGCCACCATGTCCGGCTAATTTTTTCTATGTATTTTTAGTTGGACAATTAATTTCTTTCTATTTTTAGTAGAGAC